>VXCM01002731.1:23414-75930 GCA_014773175.1 Lucifuga dentata
GGACTTTGTCTTCAGATGATGAGCAGCTTTGGTAAGTTTGATGGATTTTTATGTGGCTGGAATCTGTGGAGAAGCCTGTTGAATCTGATTGTGTTATTTGTGTTTTACAGCATTTTTGCTTACTTGCTGGTCGTATGAGTAAATATGATGGTTGTTGTGAGTTTGTTCTTGTTTCTTTGGTAATGACACTGATTTAGGCTATGCCATGTTTATATGTGATGCAGCATTCTGTCATAATGAGTAATAATGCTACATCCTATTCCTGTCTCTGCAGTTAGTGTGTTGTAACTGTCATAGGTGTTGATCCTCGTGTTAAATCACTTTATTCCACTTGATAAAGGTTACTGTCACTGTGAATATGGGCTGGTTACGTTGAATAACAGCAGCGTATAGCCCTAGGTCATGGTGAGGTTATTAGAATTTGATTTAATTATGGGAGGATAGCTCTGAAGGCGTAGATGTAAAATACACGGCCCGCCACTGGGTTTTAGTAGGTGGTGGTTTCCTTGGCGGTTCAGTTGAGGAGACTCTCGTTGCTCAGATCACCTCTAATACATCATTTATACATAAAGACGGTGTGAGAATGTTTTAAATGCTTTCTACAGAGAAATCTTCCTGTCACTGGGTGTGAAGGCTGAACTCTGATTTCCTACACGGACATGTGCTGATGCAGAAACGTGATGAGTAGAAGCATGGAGCTTTTTTACTCCTAGCAGCAAACCAATATTATATATTATATCATATTGACGGGTTTTACAGATGCCTGTTTTTATGGACCTCTGCTAAGTTTGAAACATCCATGTCCATGGAGTTACAAAATCTGGGATGTGTGGACAGGCACCGTTGCGACGTTCCGTGTCTTTCCATGTGACGTCTGTTTGTCTGCGTGGACATATCAAGCATTAGCAAACTTTACGTTCTGCAAATATATAAGCTTTCATAACCAGAACTTACATATTTTGAGTCATTTAATTGGCGTAGCAAAAACAGCCCTTTGTTGCAGGAAAGTATCATTATAACGAGGTTCATGTTTTTGAGGGGTAGGATTTAATTTGTTTGATTTTTGATTCTAAATACAGGAACAAAACATTTAAAATGTGTCCTTTAATACTGGATTTTTTTTAGATCAATACTGATTCCAATATTTGACAGCAATATATTGACTTAACACATGAACACATAGCATAAATTAAATAAGGAAGATCTTTACGATATTTTTTCGTTGAACAGCAAATTTTATGATTGGTGACAGCACAAGTTCATTTTAAAGACTAAATTTCACTGGAAATTAAAGAAACTCTTTCAATAAAACTAGATACATTACAATGGTTAAAAACTACATTGTACTAACAAACTCAAATATATGCTAACAAATATAATCGTAAAAAATGTATTGATAGTAAAAAAAATAAAAATACAACAAAAGTATTGACTTGAATTTTAAAAATAGTGGTGAAATTAGCAAAAAATGTGCACATATATTTGATGTTCATAAAAATGTGCTCTTCAATATTTATATACTGCAGTTTCCTTTCCTTGCATGTCTGCCAACATATATACTTGCACTGATGTATATGTCATGAGCCAGTAATGGCCATTAAATACTGGCCCTGCTGTTATATGGATGTGGCTTTCATTCAATATTTCTAAAATTATCTTGCAAATGTTTTATATTATCAGTTGAGAACTTTTGTTACCCAATATTCCTGGAAAATATACATTTATGTGTTGATCATTTTAATCATTAATCATTTTATGACAGTTTGTATCAAATGGCAGAAAAACACTGGAAGACGACGTGAGTTGATTTATTTCGGCCATATTCGTTTTCAGCTTCCTGTCATGTATGATCACATGTGAGATATTATGCAGAGAGCAGTCTACTGTAGGATCTGTTTCTGCTGCTGTCTGTCCTAGCACCTGCCAAGAGCGTGCTTCTGCATGCATACGTGCGCACACACACACACGCACACACACACACACATCAGAACCTAGTCCTTGGCCCATATGGCGCTTACCTCCCCCGTCCTGTCTCCCAGCCCCTCATACGGCCCATACTGCGTTCTGTAATGTAAATCACACACACACACACACACACATATAATCCCGGCGCTGAAGATGTCATTTTCTTCCAGGATGTCTTCAACAAAAGGCTCCGTTCTTTGGGATTGAAAGTGTAAGGTGTCCCCCTCCCCCGCCCTAAACAGAGCGGATGTGAAAGGCGGATCAGATCACCAAGCAGGAATGTCAAGACTATTACCACGTCCAGGCCAAGCCGCTTGTCTTTCCGTCTCCCTGATTTAAAGTAGCCAGAGAGTGATAAGGCTCTGATGCCTGAGGCCTCCAGAGTGAGAAATGCTATAACCGCTCACTCTGATGATGCTTCTATGTCTTTTTGTCTCGCCTCCCTCCTTCCATCTCAGCACGCTCACAATCGTAAAAGCTCAATTTTGTTTTTACAGGCTCCATTTGCTTTATCCCCTTTGAATGGTTATAAAAGTGACAGATGATTCATTCTGTTTATGCGAGCGTTCATTGTGCACTTAAAACCTCGGCGGCCTTTTGGCTGATTGGCGCCGTGTTTACTGTACAGCCACTTCAGCTAAATGACATGAATGGCGTTTTGAGTGGGAACGAGCTCGATTTGCCTCAAACAAATGAGGTTTGTGAGTCTGCTGGTCAGGTTGCTGTTGATAGCGGTGTGCTGCAGAGGCTGCACAGTCATGCATGCTCTGTGCATGATAGTACACATGTAGAGCAACAGGCTGCTGATTAAAGGACAGCCATCACAGCATAGACAGAGGTCATACTAAATTTGATATGATTGAGTTTCATGCTAATGGCTTCAAATTAAAAATCTGTTTTTCAAACTTTTTTGATTGGGAGATTTTAAGATTACAGAAGCAGAGTTGGGTATCATTTTGATTTTTTCTACATAATGACTGAACCAAACTGTTTTAAAATTAAAATCAAATGACAATATTAAAAACAACTTTTTGTTGTAAAATTAAGCCAAAAATTAACCAATATATTGACTTCAACCTAAAGTTAATCAAAACTTTAACAGAATACTTAAGATTATATGTATTTGTCGTGCACATTCATGAAAAGAAAAAATTCAATCACATGCTATTATTTAGTGACTTAGTGACATTTAGCATTTTAGGATGACTAAAATCCTACATAACTTGCTTTCAGTAAAAATCCTTTCAGTAAAACCTAAGAAAGTCACTGAAGGCAACAAAAAACTATCAAGAAGGTAGCATAGTTGGAAGAAGAGGTGGTAAAGGCTACCAGTTAAAGCACACATGTAAACTACAATACAGACTCTAACTAGTCGTCTTCCAGCTGTACGAAACTCACTAATAATCTCATTTCCATCATGTTAGCACACATGCTAAAATGACCTCTCTAAACCTGCAGAATGCTGCTGCTCTCATCATAATGTTCCATCTTCACATCACTGAAGTCAAACTGCCAAACGCCAGATGATCTAAATTTTACACAGATTTCCAACAATGGAAAGTGCAGCAGATGTGGTAAAAGACTAACGTGTAAAGAGGAGCACATCAAATGTAATGAAACACGTTGTGTGCCATGGTGTCTATGAGAAAAGATGAAGGACGTTCGGTATGTCACGGCTTTAAAAAAAGCCAATGTCAAGGAACTTTAGTAGCATTTTCTTAACTTGGGGTCAAGTTGTGCTAAAATCTGAAGTTATATGAAGGTTGGAGGTGAAAATAATACCACAAAATCTGTATTTTAAATTTGTTTGGTAGATACTGGTTTGGGAACTGGTCCCATAGTGGTAACACTTCAGTACTCAGCTTTATTCTGTAGCTATACTTAATACAGATAATAAAGGTCCTACATACTGTACATACATACATGAATACAGGAAAGAGACACTTAGATCGGGGGTGTCAAACTCAACCACAGAGGGGCCAAAATTAAAAACTGGGTCCAAGTCGAGGGCCAAACAGGGTCAAACTTTATTGAAAACAGACTTAAATTGGCCTCGTTTTCATCAGAGGTGTTATGACAAATTATTCATACACTAATATGAACTTCATTTTTTTTTTTTTTATGTCTTCCTCTCTATCAGCAGAGTTCATCAGAACTCTCTATCAGAAGAGGAGTCCGGAAAACTTAATGTCAGCTAACGTTAGTTACATAATCAGCTGTTTACCGGTACTGGTATGTGGATTATTTTCAGAAAATCAGAGGAATTCTATGACGATACCCAGAAAAAAAAGGTAATTTGCTAAACAAATAAATTGATGGAGCAACTTTGGGGGGTCAGCTTATATGCAGGTTTTTGTAAAAAGCTAAATTTGCAGGTCAAAATCGGGGGGTCGGCTTATAGTCGAGTATATATGGTAAATATTATCTTGCGGGCCAGATGTAATTGCACTGTGGGCCGGATATGGCCCACGGGCCTTGAGTTTGACATATATGCTGTAGATGCATTTTATTGCACAGGTAAAGTTTGCATCAAGCCAGGACACGTTCAGCAAACCATGCTTGAGTGATGAGAGAAAAGATTCTTCAATTTTCCTCCCTCTCTTTAAGAGCTTTAATAAAAAGGCACGTCTGAGGAGTTTGTTGAAATGTCCTGACCAGCTCTGTTTCTGCTGCGGGAATCTGTAGAATGACATTACGGTGGAGGCCTCCAGAGTTTCTGCACTTCTCTCTACCTGTCAGCTTACATCTGAATGACTCGCGGCGATTGAAAACACCAATCTTCACGGTTTGTTACTCAGACACGAATTCAAAGAGAGTCTGTGGAATTCTTTTTAACAAGCATCAGATCAATATTCCTGCTTCACTCTTTTCAGCTGGAGAGATGAAAAAGACGGAGAGAAAGAAACAAGTCGGACAGAGAAAGAAAGAGAGACATGAAGAGGAACAAACAGAGTCTGATCAAGCAGAAAATAAGATGTGAAAATAAGAAACATGGAGGCTGTAGGAAGGATGATTGTGGCTTTCCTTGCTGTTATACACAAATATCCCCCGGAGCGAAATCCTCGCAGCCCCGTCAGAATCGCTTCTATTGCAAATAATGTCGCCTTTTCCCACGTTTTCACACAGCTTTAATGTCTTTTATAGTGGCACGCTGCTGTGTGTGAGCGCTGTTCATGATGGCTCCATCTTTGCCCAGGCAGTATCCTGTGCGTGTGTGTGCGCTCGCGTGCAAATCGCTCATTTCTGCACTACAACAGCTGTATGTCATGACAAGGATCATCTGTTGCGCGACACCCATGACAGCCCGTCTTGCTCTGTCCACGCTAACCCATGACCGTTCCACTGCTCAGGCTGTGGCAGCTGTGCTGGGTGAAGGATGATGGCAGAATGGTGTGTGTGTGTGTGCATGTGTGTATCTCTATGGGTGTGACTTTGGAGAAACTACTGAGAAATAAGGACAATGTGCCTGCTATCACTCAGCTATCCGTGTCCTTTTCTCCAGGAATGAGCTCACGGCTGTGGACGATCCCTAGAGGAAGTCCTGACTGCCAAAGCGCACTGTACAGACACACGCTCAATAATGTGTGTGTATAGGACCCGAACCCAGCAGGACTCAGTTTAGATTCAAAGACGATGCTCAGCCCCTCTGTGCATCATTCTAGCAGCCTGACAGCTAATTTCTCATGCTGCTCTATAAGGGGCTGAGGCATGGATGAGAATGGCTTTAACCCCTTCTATCCTGAGCTCTTTTCTGGAATTTATGTCTAAAAAAAGGCATGCACAAATTTAATTTATAATAACTCCACAACCATAAGGACAACATGCACAACCATATGCTGTATGGATAGGTGACACTTTGGATAATTTAGATATAGAGGAAGATTTCCTGTCACTATCCCCAGAACAGACTGAGAGCTGAATAAATACAACAGAAAAATGAAAATTTTACTTCCGTTTTCTCTAAATTAGAGATGAATATCACTCCAATAACAATGATTAAGTAGCTATTGGTGCTACTTGATTTGTTGTAAAACTTCTGAGCTGCAGCTCCACCAAGTTTGATGTAATGGAAGTGAAGCACAAAACTTTTTCATACATTTTAGTCTTAGTTGTACTAGACGGCCTAGAGATACAAGTAATGTGTCTGTGAAATATTGCTTTTCACCAACATTTAACTTTTACCTCCAAAATGAGTTTTTTATTGCACAACATAACAAAAAATAACCAACATATAACAATCAACATATCAGGCTTATAGAAACTGACACTTGTAAAACTATTTTCTGATGCACAAAAATGTCAAAACAGAAAAAAACCCACAAAACTATTTACAAGTATTCACTAAGAACAGCCAAAATATTTCCTGAGAACACTAAAGTCAGGCTTCTGCCANTATTTACAAGTATTCACTAAGAACAGCCAAAATATTTCCTGAGAACACTAAAGTCAGGCTTCTGCCATCTTCAAACGTCCGATCCACTCCAGCACTCCAACAACTGCTGTTTCTCTCTCACAGCGTTAACGTCATGCAGATACATGCGCTACGGGAAGAATGTGTGCCGCTGATTTACGCATTACGCATNGCGTTAACGTCATGCAGATACATGCGCTACGGGAAGAATGTGTGCCGCTGATTTACGCATTACGCATGCCTCTAACTCAGTGACTATTGGCTCCCCTGGGTCATGTGACCACTCGTTTGGAACCTCATGTGACCATAAAACTCACATAGTCAGCTATTGCGTTATTTGGTTGACCGATACGCCGTCCGTGAATGGTATTTCATGAAAACATCATTAAAATCCTGGTACCGCTTACAAGGAGTTAACTCATGCTTTGTGTCTGATCAGCGCTCCTCCTGTTTCTGTACTTTCCAGCTTCTAATAGTCATATTTTTAGCTTTACTCCTGAACTCGCATGTGACTTTCTCACAATTGCGTCTTTGCTTTGCGGTCATCTCCCTGTACACAACTAGGTTGGGAGCACATGTCTGTTTGGTGCCGGAGGCCCTTGTCCTATTGTAGGAAGTGAAAGTGCCTCCTGGGAGTCGTATTTAGGTCAGACACAGAACAGGAGAAAGACTTATCACCCGTTGCATGTTTAGCTCCTCTTCACTTTTCCTTGCTGTGGACACTTCCTCAGTATCAGGACAAAGGATAATCTAAATCAGGCGGTGTTCAGTGTCAGAGCCCTATAGGAGCAAACATGTGAGCGTTCATGATTTACAGACTTCCAGAATTGGCTTGAGAATATATGATCCATTTCTCCTTTGGGACTGAAGAGATATTTCCCTTTTGCCAAAGTGTAAGACATAAACTATGCACACAGGAAGAGGAGAATCCCTGCACATTGTGCTTAAATCTTTTGTCTCCTCATGAGGAGTCTCAGGTGGCACAGCAATCACGTCTCCAGTCTAGACGGACAAAAACAGACCCTGCTGGACATTTGATTTCAGTTTTACTCTCAAATATTACTGCTTTATGTCTGGGGTCTGGGACAATTTTCTCTATATATTTTGTTACTTTTAGCGATTGCAGGTAATGAATATCTCCGTTTAGGCTGTTTGGGTGATAAACGCGTCTCAAGGTTCAGTGTGATGTGTTACCATCTTGTCAATAAATCCTTCACCTCGTCCTTCCTGGAGCTGTGGTTAGGTTACTTCTCACATAGAGTAGATTCCTGCTTTTACACCTACTGTTTCCGTCAGCAGGATATGGGAATATCAGCATAGCCGTCTGAAAGGAAGCAGCTCACCTCGTTGTAATCCTCTTTTAATCCAAAAAGATTTTCACTCTTATCCTCTCTGTGAGACACTTTGCTAATGTGACACTTCCTGCGAGTGTTTTTATGATCTGTAGAATGTCAGAGCTCAAGGCATCATTCACTTTTACAGAAACAATGACATGTTAGAAATCTCAGGGAAGCACACACACATCGTGCATTTAGAATCTCAATTAAGTAAGTAAAAGTGAAGTTTTAGCAGTAAAATTTAAAGGACCATACTACCCATTTTGCATGTTTGAGCCTAATATATTCAATTTTCATACATGTTATGTTATTGACAATCATTTCCCAAAGGATAAAACTGTATTTCAGCTTTCCTGATATTTTGCAAAATCTCTTAATCTTTCAAAATCAAATATTCAAGTGATACACCCACCTTAAAAATCCATGTTTCTCCTGCTAATAGTTACACAGCCTTATGAAGTCACGGTCCGTTAAATTTTTCCATAAATGCAGGTCTTCTTTTGGGACTATATTCCCTGGTGGAGGCATACATTCACTCCATGCTTTTTATTGCGCTTAGATGCTAAAATTACATAATTCTAAAAAAACCTGAATGCACATCTTGTTGGTGATGATGGATTACCTATCCCAAGAATGTTTCAAGTATCAACAAGTTGATTTTAATAGCAGAATGAACTGAAACCAATGGAGGTCTGGAAGGTAGGAAAAACATTTTTAATTCACCGTTCCAGTAGTATGCTTTGGGAAATGATTGTCAGTAACGTTACATGTATGAAAATGGAATATATTAGGCTCAAACATGCAAAGTGGTGGTATGATCCTTTAAGTCTCAAGTATCAAGAGTAAAAGTTAGCAAAGGAAGCAAGGGAGAACAGAAGGAAGGAAAGACAAGAAAGAAATAACTAAGAAAGACAGAAGAAAAGGTATAAAGTAACAAATTAAGAAAAATAATTTAAAATAGAAATATTATTTTATGCGTATCTCATGCTTAATCTGCAAAGTAGTAACTCCAGCTGTCAGATAAAACGTGGTGAAGTCAAAAGTATAATATTTCAATCTGAAATACCCTGGAGTAAAATAGAAAAGCTCAACTACAAGTAAAACAAAAACAAAAAACTCAAACTGTACTTAAAGTATGTACAGTACTTGAGTAAATGTAATTTTGCACCTGTGATAAAGACTCAGAGACGGTTTGAATATTTTCAGCTTGTTTGTCTGTGCATCATTGAGGAGGAGCAGCTTAAAGTTCTCAGGCTGCATCACTGTGTAAATACTAGCATGCAGAGTACCTGATGATGATTCCTTCGCCTGTTCTCTTTGCACTAATGCGATTTCTCTCTCTTCCATTCCAGGAGATGTTTACATACAGCCAACACAAGACACCAAAAATCCCGTTATATACGGAGTGTTTTCTGTGTCAGGGTGAGCGTCTTTTCACTAATTATGTTTTAGGGGAAATTGTCCTCATTGGATAAAAAGTTTTCCTGACTCCTCTTTGCTTCAACACACAGCTCCGTCTTCAAAGGCTCGGCGGTCTGCGTCTACTCCATGGCTGACATCCGCATGGTCTTCAACGGACCCTTTGCACACAAGGAGGGTCCCAATTACCAGTGGGTGGCCTATACTGGGAAGATCCCCTACCCTCGACCCGGCACGGTGAGCCTCAACCCCACGCTGACCCCACACACGAATCCCACAGCAAGCTGGCATAACAGTCGCCCCCTCTACTGACTTAAACCTCAAATAGAAACCATCTGACCAAGACGCAGTCATCAGCATAACCACACTCAGTATTTCCACTTCTTTCCACGGCTGCGACCCACACCGCTTCTTCTTCTTCTTCTTCTCAGTGCCCCGGAGGTACATTCACCCCCAACATGAAGTCCACCAAGGACTATCCAGACGAAGTCATCAACTTCATGAGGAATCATCCTGCCATGTACAACGCTGTGTACCCAGTACACAAGCGCCCCCTGGTGGTTCGGACCAACGTGGACTATGAGTTCACAACCATCATGGTGGACCAGGTCACGGCTGCAGACGGCAACTATGAAGTGCTTTTCTTGGGAACTGGTGAGTGTTTTGGAAAGATTAAAGTGATAATTATTAAAGTAAAAGATGTCTGTAGATGCCTAAAAACTACATTTAAAACAGAGATGCAAAGAAATTAATGATAAAATAATAGTTTTTTTTTTTTTAATTTTTCTGTTTGACTTGGTGAACTACAAATTTACAAGATTTTAACAGATAAAGCCGCCCTTGTAAAAATCTTAATGATATGAATAGCTTAACTTCAAATTTTATATAAAGTAATGGATCAATTGATGGATTATCATTTATTAAAATATTGTAATAGATTATTTAAAAAGTTAATGGATTTTAAGACACCCTGAATTTTCTCCATAATTAAAAACTTAAGACCTTTTAAAGGTAGAAATGAAGTGGAGGCTTTAATGTTATTTGGTCAGATATAAGGGGTTTTTCCTCTTAAAAATCCCCTTAAACTCTTCAAAAAATCAATTAAAATGTCACAGTAAATTATAATCACTTAATCTGTCCAATAATTGTCCTAACCTAAAATAAGGCCTAATGAAATTGTTATTAATGGGAGAATTACTGGCATTTTAAGGTAACATATGGAAGGACTGACGCTGTGTAAGGAGGACGGGAGCCACAATCAGATTCTTCTCTGTTTTTAAAGCCATTTTAAGGCTATAATGTATAGCTTTTTGATAAGTGACTTTTTTTTTTTGTGAACACCTATACATGAAGTCAATCTGAACCCGTGAACCCTTTGATCAGAGGCAGAATGGTAAATGACTGTCAGATAAAAGTTGAATAATGGAGGAAAAAATCCCACCCATGAAAAGAAATCCCATGTAAGTGAAGACCTCGTCTCCCAAACAATCATTTGTCATTAAGAGAAAAGCATTCTTGCCTTTTGTGCTTAAGTGGAAAGTTAACCAATCAAAGGGGCTGAAGTAAACAGGCAGACCTGTACCTGCAGGGGTGGATTAGCAGCAGGAGGGAAGAGAGAAAAGAGAAGGAGAGGTAAGAAGAGGGGGAGGAGGGGGGAATAGTTAGAATATCCATCACCTCAGTCTTAGCCACTAGTGTAAGCAAAGGTGTGTAGAGTAGCCAGAAACTGTACTCAAGTAAACGTATTGTGATATTACGATAATAGTGATTCAAGTATAAGTAAGAGTAGTCACCAAAATAATGACTTGAGTGAGAGTAATAAAGTATCTATTAAAAAGATTACTTGAGTAGTGAGTAACTTTGATCAAGCTTATTCTTTAGAATAATCAACAAGCTATAAAGTGCTCCTCTGAGGAAAACAAATGCAAAGTAGCTACATGTAGCTTCTAATACAATCCAAATCATATCATATAAAGAAACGATAGACAGTAATAAATCAAATATTTACCACATAACAAATTATGACAATTCTGGCCCCCAGACAGTTAGCTAGGTTAGCTTGATGAATTTACTCAGAATAGAACAGGAAAACTTAAGTTAGCATTAGCAGCAGCAGCTAGTTAAGACAGTTAGCTAGGTTAGCTTCATGAATTTACTCACAATAGAACAGGAAAACTTGAGTTAGCATTAGCAGCAGCAGCTAGTTAAGACAGTTAGCTAGGTTAGCTTGATGAATTTACTCAGAGTAGAACAGGAAAACTTGAGTTAGCATTAGCAGCAGCAGCTAGTTAAGTAGCTAACGCTGTAGCTTACCGCCACGTTTCCTCAGGTTCCATGTTGATTCTTAGAAGCTGAAATGTCACATTTTTAGGAAGACAAAGACGTAACGTATTGTGTAGCTGTTGGTGTTAGTAGACTTTGTGGCCGGTGGAGGGGGTGAATATGGCCAGACAGAAATGCCAATGATGCCAGGGACGAATAATTCCGTAATTGTCGCTGTTTCTCCGCGCCAGCCTTTCTCTTTTTAGAATCCATTTTTCATCTAAGCGCCAAGAAAATTATGAAAGAAAAAAATCGTGTTTGCTTCGTTTAAGTTCATTTTAATTCATATTATATTATATGCAAAGGTACCTGCCGGCCCACCTATCGTTGTCATGGAGATGACGGGACGCTAAATGTGATTGGACCAAAGCGCTCACACACACACACACACATTCACACACACACACACACAGTGGAGCAGTCGCTTCCACTTTCTCTGCTGCAGTGGAGAAAGCGGAGAATTTTGACTCGTTGCGTCGGAGCGATGTTTGTAATTAATAAAAGAGTAACGCAAAGAGTGCGACCAAATGTAACGGAGTAAAAGTACATGTTTTTCTTCATAAATATACTCAAGTATGAGTTAAAGTATCCTGCAATAAAACTACTCAGTTAAGTACAATTTTGTGAAAAAAGTTACTTAAGTAAATGTAAAAATGGAACGTGTTACTACACACCTCTGTTCATCACCTTAATCTTAGCCACTGGTGTAAGAGAGATTTGTCTGCGTGCTTTGAACCTTTAATAAGGCTCTGGTGTGACAGCATCCACAGCTTGCAGCCTTCATGACGGCGTTTAACAGGCTTCTTTCTAAACGTGTGCGTTACGGAACGGGAGAGTAATGTGTTTGTGTGCGCTGTGCCTTGGAAGCAGAGAAATGTCTGTCCTTTCAGCTGCTGTCAGAGCCGAGCATTCAGCTCCGCGCCGCAAAAGTCATAATAAATCTCAGGTGTCCTGCTCACGGGAACGCCCAGCTCAGAAATCACACTGGATGCCACTGCTGAGGGAATAGCTCGTGGAATGCGACTGAATAGGTCAGGCGAGAATGTTTGGGGATGACAGAAGAGTTTTGTCACTGTGGCGGCAGTAAGTGCACTAAATGGAGCTGAGCGAGGGTTAAGCTCAGGACAAGCATGTGAGGATACAGTACAGGCTGTTGATATGATGTTGATATGAGGATTAGCTGTGGCTCCAGGTCGTTGAGAAAGCAAAGAGGGAATCCCCTGCGTGGATTTGACATGAGTATCAGGATGCAGGTGTGTGTTGGTGGTGTGTATCTGACAGGTGTGAATTGTGGTCTGCAGACAAGGGGACGGTGCAGAAAGTCATTGTTCTGCCCAGAGATGACCTGCAGACGGAGGAGCTGGTCCTGGAGGAGGTAGAGGTCTTCAAGGTGAGCTTTTTCACATTTCTTGTCTGTCGCTCTCTTTTCTTTTGCTATAATTTAACCTTCACTGTTCAGTCTTTGTTCACTTAAGGCTCTACTATGCTTCATACAAAGGTGAACTTTCAGGGCAAAAAAAGATGTCATGCAAAATATGATGATTCAGGCTCTTTAGCTGTTCTTTGTGCAGAACATCCAAGGCAAACTTGTCATTTGCTACTTCCTGTACTGTTGGAGCAACACATTGCTAGCTTACCTGCTCTAGCATTGTTCGCAAAGCAATGCTAACAAAAGTTTTGAGGGTAGAGTTACCGATCGTCCATGGATAGCTGCACTTTTATAAGTGCAATGCCCATTCAAAATGTGCCTGTTCGGAACGGGCCAGACTTTATGGTGTGCTCCGCAGCCTGCCGTAATTAGTTCTGCACGTCCTCATGAGCTAGCTTAGTTTGCTGTATGGGGTCAGGTTGAGACTGTGCCACTGGACCGGAACATATGCTGCTGCGCCTGGAGCGTACCCTACCGCATGGACTACTTTTCACCTGCACAGCTCAATTCGTGAACCGCTCGTCTAAGCAACTTTGCACGTAACGTCCTTCACACGTCCTTGGGTCCTGAGCAACAAACCTGCCGAATTTCAACTTCATACAGCGCCGGGTTCTAGAGATAATGTGCCACAGACAGAGATTTCTGTCTTTATAGTTAGAAGTCTGTGACATTTCAAAAACTCTGAAATTCTTGTCTGTAAATCTCCAGGAAAAATAGAATTCAACGATCTTGTCTTTTGCAAAGCCACATGGACAAATTTTGCAATAACATCTAAAAAAAAAAAAAAAAAAAANAAAAAAGAACGATACCCCCACTAGCATGGAGTAGCATAAAAATATATCCAGTCACTGAAGTCGTTGTTTTATGATGTGTTCACCAGCCTTTCATAGTTTTGTATACTTGAGCTTTTACTCTCTTTTGGTTGTAACAGACTTCCTCTTTTTGTATTTCCTTCTTCTTATTTCCTGTTTCCTGATGCTTCTGTCTTTTATATTTCAGCTGCTACTGTTCTCACAATAAATCATTTTCTTTATTTAGGTCCCTACACCAATTACAACAATGAAGATCTCATCCAAAAGGGTAAGCATGTCTGTGCAACGATTTACTTTATGGCGGGGATCCCCAACTGGTGGCTTGCGGGCCAAATGAGGCCAGCAGGTCTTATCAGGCCCTCAGATGACTTCTCNAAAAAAAAAAAAAAAAAATCTTGTACTTTAGTTGCACTTATCTCAGGATTGCGTGGTCATAAAATGTCATGCTTAGGCTCATTTTGTTTGGGAGAATCTAAGCTTTCTGAAGATATTCATATATCTCAATTTTAGTGATAAATGGTGATTATAAAACATCGTGAATGCTACATAGGGACAAGCACACAGTCTCCGGTCTGTCAGTGGAATATTACGCACATATTACACACGGGGAACGCATGCCTATTGCCATGGTTATGTAAAAGCTGATAGGACCACTGACCCATCAATCAAATATTTTTTTTTTGGGGGGGGGTAGTGGCTCTTGGCTTGGCATGCTTGACATAATTTGGCCCTTGGGGAAAAGTAGTTGGGGAACCCTGCCTTATGGGCTTACATACCTTTACTGGGATAGAGGAAGAAAGGAAGGAATTTAAATTAAAAAAAAAACAAAAACTGTTTGGAAATGTCACAAGCAACGTGTAGAATATACGTACCACTGTGGAGCTAACGCTTCCCTTCATAACTCATAGAATGCCCGAATTGGAGAAAACGAGCAGGGAAATGTGGAAAAGACATTAAAGGTTCTGAGTAGACTTTCAGCGTAATTAAAATACGCTCCAACATGCTATGACATCACTGTACAAACACAGAGAGTTATTGTTGCAGACAGCCTGTCAGACTGAATTTCAAACAGCTGATCATAAAATCTGAAGGTGCGTTGTGGTGGAACGAAGGCGACCTGAGCAGTAGAAAGATGAGCTCAGCGTTCTCTCGTTGATCCAGAGCCGACAGCAGTTTGTTTTTTTTTAACGCACGTGTAGATTTTACACTTATCTCATTACATCCATCTGGTCTTTTTCCCCACTCTTTGCTCAGAAAACTACGATATTTCCCCTCTGCTGTGTTTAACACCATTTTCCATTGTCTTCTTTCACAACAGCAACAGCTGTATGTGTCGTCTGTGGTGGGATTAACTCAGCTTCCTCTGCACCGCTGCGACGTGTACGGCGAGGCCTGCGCTGACTGCTGTCTGGCCAGAGATCCGTACTGCGCCTGGGATGGCAAATCCTGCTCCCGATACTCGGCCTCGCAGAAGAGGTGAGCACCAACGACGCTCCCAGCATGAGCAATGCTAACTTAATAACTAACTGGTCACATCAGACGTGTCGACTCCTGAATGGCTGAATGGCATTTAAACGTTCATGTTTCAACAGTATTCTAATCGATTTTAATACTACATGTGGAAAAACTGTGTGGTGTAACAATGTGAGTGGTAAAGGAAATAAATGACATGGCAGCAGAAGCATAAAGGGGAGGTGCGTTGTGGTCAGACTTGTGGAATTTGATAACTGAATGGCTTCTTGTATTGTTGAATGGCTTTGAATGGCTTGCAGTTGCTTTATCATTTTTTTCTCTCCTTATTCGGCAATACTGGTCTGACCCCTTTAGACGTAGCCGGAGGCAGGACGTGAAGTACGGGAACCCCATCCGCCAGTGCCGAGGCTTCAACTCCAACGGTAAGACGAGTTCCTCAGTGCCGCTGCTGGATCCCTGATTTTTCATTTCTTCATTTTACTTCCAGTAAAGTAAAGTAAAGTGTCGCAGAATGCAGGTTTAATCCTACTTTTGCCTTCAAATTCATCAAAAATACACCATATGAACCTTCTCGGCCTCTCGTTTTGTAACCATCTGCTATCCATATCCACACAGCATTGAGTTATTAAACTAAAATCAACTCTCTTAAACTAGCAAACTAGCTTCCACAAGATATAAAAGTTTCCCCTCAAAGCCAGGCTCAAAACTCTGTTTTCAATTCATCTTTTTACTGAATATTAAAGGACCATACCATCCATTTTGTATGTTTGAACCTACTATATTCAATTTTCATACACGTAACGTTTCTGACAATCATTTCCCAAAGCATGCTACTGGAATGGTGAATTAAAAATGTTTTTCCTACCTTCCAGACCTCCATTGGTTTCAGTTCATTCTGCTATTAAAATCAACTTGTTGATACTTGAAACATTCTTGGGATAGGTAATCCATCATCACCAACAAGACGTGTATTCAGGTTTTTGCAGCAGTTTCGTAATTTTAGCGTTAAAGCGCAATAAAAAGTGTGGAGTGAATGTATGCCTCCACCGGTGAATATAGTCCCAAAAGAAGACCTGCGTTTATGGAAAAATTTAAAGGACCGTGACTTCATAAGGCTGTGTAACTATTAGCAGGAGAAACATGGATTTTTAAGGTGGGTGTATCACTTGAATATTTGATTTTGAAAGATTAAGAGATTTAGCAAAATATCAGGAAAGCTGAAATACGGTTTTATCCTTTGGGAAATGTCAGTAACGTAACATGTTTGAAAATTGAATATATTAGGCTCAAACATGCAAAATGGTGGTATGGTCCTTTAAGAACTTTGTTAAGTTTGGCTTTACCCCATACTCTTTATTTTCCTATTTTATCCTTTGCTTTATTTCTTATTTAATATCTTTCATTTACCTATATGTAAAGCATGTGATCTATAAATAAAATTTGCTTTGTCTGTTTGCTTATTAATTAGATTTTGTATTGTTTCTGCACCACATGTTATGTTAATGCCCTGAAAGTTATAACCTGTAGTAACTATATTCTGGTTGTCTGGTGTGGAACTGAATTGCACGAATTTGAAGACAATTTTGGACCTAAAGGACTGCTGTTGATTAGTGTTTGGTTGTCATGGAAATTCATCTCTCTCTCTCTCTCTCTCTCTCTCTCTCTCTCTCTCTCCACCCTGCAGTCAATAAGAACACTCTGGAGATGGTGCAGTATGGTGTGGAGGGAAGCAGCACCTTCCTGGAGTGTCAGGCCCGCTCTCCTCACGCCGTCATCAAATGGCATCTGCAGAGAGACAACAGTGACCGAAGAAAAGAGGTGACAAGCCAGAAAATTCACTTATATATTTCTCAAATTATAGCATATTGAAATGTATAGGCAGGTTCTTGAAGGTTTCATGCAATATTTAAGACTTGCATGACAGGATGATGAGGATTGATGATTTACACAGATGAAGATGGAGAATTCATTTTTATCCATATAGGGGTGGAGGTATCAGTTTTGTGTAGTATGAGACCTTTGAAAAATCAGCCAAGTGCCATTCTTTCCAGTCACCGTCATGTTTGAGTTTGTTTTCCTTCTCCAAACTATTTCTGGGGTTGAAGGGGGGCAACATTGACTCATGTCCCCAATGGGTCACTTCCTCTCTGTAGAGGCGATTTGATCTGATTGAATCATTTATTTGCGCCTGTGGTGGTTTATATAAATGTTGTAAAATGGGCCTGAGAACTGTAATGTGTACTAACCCTCCTCCCCTCATTCCTCCGCTGCTAAAAAGAGAGAAAACAAAGACCTGGAAATCATGAATACAAACTCCTCTCATATTCTTCTTGTTTACTGCCTATTTTTCAAAGCTGGGATAAACACATATAAATAAATTATTTGTCGATTGAGTGATGAAGGCTTGACTGAATATGATGCAGACAGAGACCTCCAGCCGTCCTCGTGCCTGGGGAAGGACACATAAAGGAGAAGTGTGAACACCGCTCTCGTGCTGTCCATAACCCTGAGGCAGCAGTTAAAGTTTTGTTGTGTTGCTGTCTCTCTTTTATCGACCATTCTGTTGGATGATCTCTGTTCCCAAAGGCAGCGCTGACTTGTCTTTGCTGCTTCCTCGCACATCTGATTCTCTGCATTAAAGCTGTCATCACCTAATCAAAACCCTGGCTGTGCAATACAGCAGAGATCCCCAACTGGTGGCCCACGGGCCAAATGCGGCCCGCGGGTNCCCTGGCTGTGCAATACAGCAGAGATCCCCAACTGGTGGCCCACGGGCCAAATGCGGCCCGCGGGTCGGGTCCTATCTATCAGGCCCTCAGATGACTTCTCAAAAAAACTAAATAAATAAAAATCTTGTAATTTAGTCGCACTTATCTCAGGATTGCGTGGTCATAAAATGTCATGCTTGGGCTCATTTTGTTCAGGAGAATCTAAACTTTCCATAGATATTTGTATATCTCAGTTTTATCGAGAAATGGCAATTATAAAAGATCGTGAACGCTACATAGGGACGAGCACATGGTTTGTGTTGTCAGTGGAATATTACGCACATATTACGCATGGGGAATGCATGTCTGTTGCCATGGCTACGTAAAAGCTGATAGGACCACTGACCCATCAATCAAATCCTAGTCCACTATCGAATCACAGAGAGGGATTTTAAAATTTAGACTGCCATCGGAAGTTACATCATCAAGAAGCGACAAAGCTAGATTTTAACTCAGGCTATCTTGTGCTTTAGTTATATATATCTCAGGATCGTGTGGTCATAAATGTCACGTTTGGGCTCATTTTGTTCGGGAGAATGTAAGCTTTCCAAAGATATTCATATATCTCCATTTTATTAAGAAATGGTGATTATAAAACACCACAAANAGCTTTCCAAAGATATTCATATATCTCCATTTTATTAAGAAATGGTGATTATAAAACACCACAAACACTACAACACAAGTGCTGGGCCCGGTGCCAGGCCACTCCGGTTGTAAAGGGTTACGTTTAAAAATAAATAAAAATCAGAAAATTGTTTTCTGTTATTATTACCAAATGAGAGGAAAAGATCGGGTTGGGTCCGGGGTGATTGGGGGNTTGGGGGGGGGGGCTTTCCTTGACATAATTTGGCCCTTGGGGAAAACTAGTTGGGAAACCCTGCTATACAGAAATAGATGGAAAAAAAATGGAAAACACTAGTTACTGTGTGACTGATGGTGCTGATCATCTCATCTTGTATCATTAGTCAGACGTGCTAAAGCCCTGACGGGGCAGGAACCTACAGGTTGTCATGAATCAGGCATTTCATGAGTTGTATTTGTTTGTGTGTGTTTCTCTGGTAGATGCGTTCGGATGGTCGGGTTTTGAAGACAGATCAAGGCTTACTCCTGCGGTCTCTGCAGCCCTCAGACTCTGGCCTGTACCAGTGCACTGCCACAGAGAAGAACTTCAAACACACGCTGGTGAAGCTGCAGCTGGTGGTGCTGTCGAGCCGGGCAGTCAATAACGTGCTGGTGGAGGGCGGGGGAGGGTTGGTGCCATCTTCTCTCCACTCCAGCAGCAGCCAGTGGTCCGCCAGCGCAGGCCAGTACAAGGACCTGCTGACCATCCTGAGCCAGCCAGAGATGAGCCTGATCAACCAGTACTGCCAAGACTACTGGCAGTTTGGAGACCCACTGCTGGGAGCCCTCAAGGCCAAAGACCTGAAGGAGCTCAAGGAGCAGAAGAAGCCCCGCAACCGCCGGCATCACGGGAAGGGTGGGGAGGAGGAGGAGGAGGAGGAGGAGGAGGAGGAGCAGGAAGAAGAGGTAGAGACATGAGGAGCCCATCATGTTGTCTGATACTCCTTCATCTTCCCTGCCCCCCCTCCACCCTGTGAAAACTGGGAGAGACTCGCTGAGAGTAGCAACGTGAAAAAATTCAGATCCACAAACCGGAAAAAGCAAACTGAGAAAAAGTGGCTGACAAACAAAAATCCCACATGCATCCTTTCCAGCAGTAAGATATATGATACACAGTATTTATTGTAGGTTGTATATAGTATCATTCTGTGGATTTCTTTGTACTTATAGAAAAAAACATGCTCTTTGTGTATAGGTACCTTTGGGGCAAATATTATTGTTATTATTGATGTTGATAATTTTATTGTTGCTGTTACTGTCATAAAGTTCATCCTTCATCAGTCAGCATCACATGATGACTGTTTACAACGTGTTCACAGGCATGTAAGCTGTTAGAGGCTCTGATGTGGAAAGGAAGAGTTAATCAGGGCTGATGGGATCTCTGTTTTTTTTTTTTTTTTTTNTTTTTTTTTTTTTTTGTTTGCTTTGACTCATTGCCAGGATTCTTTATTTCTGGACACTTCAGGAATGCTCGTGATGCAACCACCTCATGGCTGCATGTGGACAGAGACTTTATACTGCTGAGGGATCGACAAAACGCTCCCAGTTTTGGTGGGGAAGCAGTTATTTCTCCATGGCAACCCAAACTTACTGGACAAATATTCTTCCTGTGGTAATTGGCCCTTTATTTTTGCAGGTTTTTGGTTATTTCCTCTCTTTCCTGTTTGGCTCCAAAGTGATGCAACTTGTGTCCCACTTGTTTGTCCAGATACTAATTATGATTATGGAGATGTATATTTGCTTAACAAAAGATAAAAGAACTTAAATCTCAAGAAGTTACAGCTTCTTTTCCGTGAGCATGAAAAAAAGCAAAAACTTTTGAGAAAATTTCAGAGATGGAAATATGTAAGTTTTATTGAAATTTCATGCTTTGCTTTTTCAGATTCAAACATCTCTTTGGACTGTTGGTGAGGTGCAATATGGGGTTACAGTTTTGGACAAAGGGCATTATTCTTTTACCTTCAAGGGACATTGGTCGGGGCCAAGTGCAGCGAGCACCCGTGGGCAAGTTACATTTCACTTCAGCGTTAAATAAATAGCAGTTAAAGAGGAAAGCTCTGAGCACAAGACATCTTTTATTGTTTCTTGGTGCTTTTAAATCCTTTTGATATTCATATGTGGAAAAAATAATTGCCCTTATACGCAACAGAGCATTGTAACAATGTTGTGACACTAACCAAAATATTGGGAAGCTGGCTTTCATTGTGTGCATGAACCTGTATTTGTACTGTAATTTTGATAAGATACTGTGTGCTTGTCTTCTGTTCTTGAGGTGTACAGTCTGGTCTGAGGGACACACTCAGTACAGCAAAAACAAACGCTTTAATGATGCCCTCGCTCCAAATATACTCCTGGATAAAGCATGATGCGTCTTTTCTTGGACAGAATATAGAGTTTGTCAGGGAATAAACTCAAACAGCATCTTGAAATAGTCTTGCTTTTGTGTTTAGGCAGGACATAAGGAGAAACTGGATCATTTAAAATATGAATTAATGGTAAATCAATCAGGGCTTCCATCTTGTGTCGGCATTATGCTTGATATTGAGTCGTGAAATTATTATTTTTTTTAACTAACACAAGTTGGAATATTTCAGATATTTTAACACAAATCAGTTTGTGTTGAATATAATTTTCTTGATTTCAATGCAGCATTCTGCTTTAATCATTCTTGTATGCAGATGCTGTCAAGGATTCCTTAAACAAGGAAAATTACACTGCAAGCAAGGGAAATTACCTTTACGAATTTTTTGTTTATCTTAAGAAAAATAGAGGCGTAAAGGTTTGATATGAGACAAACAAGGCCTGTTAAGATTTACATTTTTGTAGTGGCAAATAATTCTATTCAGTAGGTTTTTTGGGTAGCAGTTTTACAGACAAAAAATATAAAAGATGGAAAGAAAGTTCTCACGGAGGTAAAAACTAATTGGATTTTGATAGAGAATATCTAAAAAAAAAAAAAAAACATTAATAAAAATGTTGCCCTTTCATTTTGACACAGGAGATTGTAGCAGACCGTGTCCGTATGAAATATGCTGTAGTTTGTCTACATAAAAGGTGCATCCCTAATTTATTCAGAGGTTCTGAATCTGTATCAGTTCCTTACTTTGGGATTACCCTGCATTCCCAGAATCAATCTTAATTTCTGATTCTCTCTTCCAAATGAGGGCGGATGTTACACAGCAAAAAATGCAAAGAAAGGTGTACAATTTGTTGGTCTTTTTTTTTTTTTTTTTNTTTTTTTTTTTTTTTTCTGTGTCTTTAGTTTTTGAGTGTTTTTGTTTGTTTTGTATTTTGCATCATCAGTTAAGAAAAGAAAAACTAAAAGCACAGAGGTGATGTTATTGTAATGACTTGTGTAAATTACTCTTCCCTTTCCATTGTCGTTGCTGACTAATAAATTAAAGCTCTATATTTTATAAAAATGGAATGCTCCCCACTTCATTGTGATTAGCTTGATACTGAATGTTTTCCATGTTCTGCCCAGAAACCTCTGGATCCTTGGAATAAAGTTGTACCTGTTAAAGAGATATGTATGCACATTTCTATAAAATATACACATTGCATTTCTTTTTGTAGTAAAGCAAAATGGAATTCAAAACTTATCCAATGAAAGAACACTGGAAGAGATACACACATATACTCGTTACGTTACTGCCAACCATTTCCCAAAATATGCTACTGGAGCAGTAAATTTTAGAATTGTTTTTCCTACCTTCCAGACAGCCATTGTTTCAGTTCATTTTAGTACACTATTAAAATAAACTTTATGGAGACTTGAAACATGCTTGATATAAGTAATCCATCAGAACAAACATATCTATAAAATTTTTTGTCAAAGTGACTATTTAACCAGTCCAACATGGAGCTACGGGAAGACAAAGTATGTCTCTGCCAGGAGGAGACAGCTTTTACCAAGAAATAAAAAATGGTCATCCCTTCTATTTTAAAATATTAAGGGATAAGAGTTAAGAGAAATAACAGGAAAACTTACATATTGTTTTATGTTTTGGAAATTGGTTGTCAGTAATGTAACATAGTATTTATTGGGTTTTAAACATGCAAAATCACTGGTATTGTCCTTTAATATGTTCAGGTGTGACCTGATCAGTGCTTAAAGACTCATTAACTAAGATTTGTCGTGTTAGAAATTACTAAATGGTTAGAATAAATCTGCAGGAAATTCAGAAACCAGTGGCTCAACAGTTTAAACAAAGTCAGATTAGGGCTCAGTGACATTTTGATTAAAGCTTTAATCGACGGTGTAGGGCAGACAAATTCATCTTAACGTCCATTTCTGCAGCATTAATGTCGTCAGTACAACAACACAATCATGACTTATTCACCACTTTGTTGCCTGTGAGTTTTTGTCTTCAGCATAAACACATTTTAGTTGCTGATTAATCAATCAGATCTTTTAGGTAAGTTACTGTCAATACAAATTCAATACTTCATGCTGATTTTTCACAACAAAAGTCCTGCAGTTCACATGTTAGAATCAATTCCTAAGAAGGCTGTTATTGTGAAATGCTGACAGGAAGTGAGTTTTATTGACTACCTTAATTACAAGTGACATGCAGAAGTCCAGGGAAGGTGGAGATAAACTTTGAGTGGAAGTTTTATTTCCTACATCCCATTAACAGTAAATTAATTTGCAATCAATTACGTGATACTGAGTCTGAATCTCCAGTCATTCAATCACTTTCTATATCGATTACTGCTTTGTGAATATTTGCAATTACATGTGAAAAGTTTCCATTTTTCCAATTGCTCCATCGTCTGTTAAGTGGGGTTATGTTTAATATTTTGTTTTTATAAACCAAGAATCCATAAAGTCTTCTTTTCTGCTACTTCCTCACGTTCCTAGGCCCCGCCCCTTCCACAGGCCTGAAGTTTAGTCTGACGTGGGAATACGTGGACTAAACCAACAGAGACGGAGCTCAGCATATACTGTAAATACATAAATAAACTTGGTAAAAAAAAAAATATATATATATATATATATACACAGTTCTGAAAAGATATATAAATGATCATAATAATAAATGTTCATTAGAATGATTTCCAGGTTCAGGAAAAACTTTTTCTTCAAAAATAGAAATATTTCCCACCCGCCCTCAGCAATCATGGTGACATCAGACCAGATAAATACAGCCTGGCTCGTTAACTTGACATTTTCATTCGCACACCTGGAACACCGAACAGGTAAGCCCCATGTTTTGCTCTACTTTGATGTTGCGTTTTCGTTCTCGTTAGCATTAGCTTGGTAGCAGGCTGGTTGCTGCTCGTGGCTAATACCACCAATGTAGTTTTGTTTGTTGGATCTAAATTGTTGCTTTTGGTTCTGGCTTTAGTCATTTAATGCTTGTTTAAGTCTGTTTGTTTAAGCCTGTGGTGGTGAAAGGCTCAAACTTTGGTTCATGCTGTGTCATCGTGGTTGTTAGCATGCTTGCTAACCTGTTAGCACTGAAGTTGCTGCTTCATGGCTGTTAGCTGTGTGAATAAATGCTGNCATGCTTGCTAACCTGTTAGCACTGAAGTTGCTGCTTCATGGCTGTTAGCTGTGTGAATAAATGCTGCATTACACACTTTAATGTTACCTGTGTGTGTTGCTGGTTTTTGTTGAGTGGTTTTAAAACGCGAAACACACACATTCTGTCACTTGGCGTGTGAATGTTATTACACGCTGTTACACACGCTATAATGTCACCAGTGTTGTGTTGCTAGTCTGTGTTACGCTGCTTGTGNTACACGCTGTTACACACGCTATAATGTCACCAGTGTTGTGTTGCTAGTCTGTGTTACGCTGCTTGTGCTGAATCACTTATTAAACTGTCGAGTGTTGCTGACACACACACACACACACACACACCTCCACCTGGAAATCCTCAGCACAGGGTCAGAAAGAAGACAAGACAAGTAAGAACTTTTTTTTTTTTTTTTTTTNTTTTTTTTTTTTTTTTTTAACTTAAGCTGGGCATGTGCTGTTTTGTTGTGTATCTTTGTGTTTTATGCTGCTACACACTAGCTTTGTTTTATGTTGTTACACGCTGTGTATCTTTGTATTTTGTGCTGTGTTACACGCTGTTTATCTTTGTGTTTTATGTTGTTACACGCTGTGTCTTTGTGCTTTATGCTGTTACACACGTTGTGTATCTTTGTGCTTTATGCTGTTACACACACTGTGTATCTTTTGCTTTATGCTGTTACACACGTTGTGTATCTTTGTGCTTTATGCTGTTACACACACTGTGTATCTTTTGTTTTATGCTGTTACACGCCGTGTACCTTTGTATTTTATGTTGTGTTACACGCTGTGTGTCTTGTGTTTTATGCTGTTACACATTGTATCTTTGTGCTTTATGCTGTTACACACGTTGTGTATCTTTGTGCTTCATGCTGTTACACGCCGTGTACCTTTGTGTTTTATGCTGTTACACATTGTATCTTTGTGCTTTATGCAGTGTTACACACGTGTACCTTTGTGTTTTATGCTGTTACACATTGTATCTTTGTGCTTTATGCAGTGTTACACACGTGTACCTTTGTGTTTTATGCTGCACATGCTTGAATACTGCAAATGAGTTGTGTTCATGGTTGTTTGAGTTGCTGTGTGTGAAAAGGCTCGGACTTTAGTTCACATAGTTTTGTCTTGGTTGTGGACATGCTGCCAGCGTTGTCTTTGATGGTCTCAATGGATGTTATGCTGATTCTTGCTGATTATGTTGCTGCTGAAACACACACACACTTTCATTCATTCATTCTCCTGGTGGAACTACAGCTTCAAATCACCTGTACACAGCCAGAAGGAAGGCAACAAAGGTGAGAACATTTTTCTTTTTAAACTTAAACTGCTTATTTGGTGTGTATGTCTGCTGTGCTACACACACATTAATATTGCAAATATGTTGTGTTGCTGCTCTGTGGCTTTTTGTTGCACAGAAGTAGTTACTTTCATTTTGGTTGTCAGTTTATTGCTGAATTGAAATGATTATGCATGTGCTTGAGTTGCTGTGTGTAAAAGGTTTAAATTGCACGTATTCATCTCAGATATCAGCATACGTGTTGGCCAGCTTGTTGGTGTTATTGGTCTAGTTGCTGCTGTATATATTTAGCAGGCTTGATGCTGCTCTGTGGGGCATTTTGCTGTGGATGCTACGTTTTACCCGATATGCACATATGCTGCTCTGTATTAGTGTTGGCATCCTGATTGATGCATTGTTGCTGTTAAACTTTTATTGCTGCTCTGAGCTCACACTCTGGTGAAACCATGGAATACAGCTGGAAAACACTAGCACAGTACCAGAAAGAAGACAAAGGTTTAGGTGTAGCTTTGTAAAGTATGATAGGTTTGCATTTTAGGCATATTTTGCCTTTGGGGATATCTTTCAGAGCTCACTACATATCACGGACTAATTTCTTACGGACAAATTTCTGATTTATATAGTGGGCGGATTTCTTACCGACAAATTTCTCATCATTTAATTTCTTCTTCAAACATCTGGAAGGGAAGCAAGCAGACATTCTCACCCATGAAGTTAATGGTAAGTTGGTCTTCAAACATTTCTCAACTGCAGTTTAAGCTTAAATTAATCTTGACATATAGTGCTTTAATGGTAAAAGTAGCAGCTAATGTTACTGATGGATCATTTTGTATGATGGTAATGGCCATTATTAATTGCATTCTTTTCCTTACAATTCAAATAGCTACACTTGAGCTGCTAATTATTGCTAGTTATTGACAGTATTGTGAGCCTTAAATGGCTGAAAAGTGCAGCTAATGTTAAATTATCATTTAAAAAAAAATTTTAATTTTAACTTGGAATGGTCTATATTGTTACTGACATCGCACCGCTCCAACCCCTCACACAGTGCCTGTTGAAGCCTCGTGGCCCTTCCTGTTTGGTGGCAGCTACCTTCATGACTCTCCACATGAGGACATCCCATCACCTGAACAGCTAAGAAAGGTAACTAACATTGATTTTATTGCGATATTTAAAATGGCCTCATACAGTATCAGCAGCAAAGGAATGGACGTTCTGTCTAATCTCTTTCAGTATGGATTGCTTGATCCAGCAGAGGCCAGAGTCCTAGACCTTCTGGGTTTGAACTACAAAGAAGAATAAAATGGTAAGTGAACTGTTTTTGAATTAATTAACGTACTTTTTCTTGGGCATATTTTGCCTTTTGGGTTTAGTTTCCTCTTCAATTAGATGCATAATGTGCCATGAATGTCCACCATACCCTTATTTGGGAATCGTAATATGCTTTATAGAAATGTTAGTCGTGTCGGTCAAGCCCATCCTATAAAAAATAATCTAAATGTTTATTTGTTCTCTTAAAATAGGGCTATGAGAATATGTCTGGAGCTTTTTCCCACCTTTTTGTTCTACGGGTTTGTTTCAGGACAAGACTTGAAGTTCAGATGGTTTAGGAAAGCATCAGAGGGCATCACAGGCATCAGTTCATATCTGGACTTGACAGAACTCCATTGTCCCCTTTCCCATTCTTCCCCATAGACCGAGCTCTGTTCCCTCTGCTTATCTGATCCCCAACAGGGATCAGTGGAAAGTCATGGGGAATCTGGGCAGGCGACAATTCTGAATAGCTTCCCCCACAGTAGCTGTTTAAATTACATCTGTGTCATCATCATCTATCACAGCAGATGTAGAACCGCATCACTTCAAATCCAGCCACCCCTTCATCTCCCACATGAATCAGAAACTGGTTTGTAGCCAACTTTACAGCATCCATAATGGATGGCCAGATTTGGGGAATTCAACAGTGTCCACAACAAAAGTTGACCCATCAGAATCTGATCAGACATTTCTGTGCGCCATTCTTCACAAAGCCATGCCCACTAGAGATGCTTTATCCCCACTGTGGCTTATCGCATGACATTATGCCCAGCCATGGCTGTCAGTAACATCACTGAAAAGACACAGAATCTGGCTTGGCCTTATCAGTGTGTGTGATCGGCTGGCTCAGAGGCAGACATGGCATTCTGTGGGTAATACCATCTGAGCTGTCTCTCTCAGAGATGATGGACATTTGCTGCATTGTTGGCACAGAGACTAAGAAGTGAGGACAGTGAGGCAGGAGTTTGGCGTGAAGTAAAACCAGGTCTTTGTTCTCGGGCATCCTTCAGAAGACCTACAGACTTGCTGCCACCGTCAGAGCAAATTCCGACCACTGAAGAGATGGTGAGCTGATGTTAATGCCTCAACCTAGGTTTGATCACAAAACTAGGTTAAAGAGTTTAGCTAAGAGAGTTGATCAGTGTTTTATTTCATGAACACTAAATTTGGCCGTGATGAAGTCCCATTGCAGATATTTTCATGCAGTCAACATATGCAGATGAGATTTTGGAACAATATGTGGAATAATCATTGTTCTACCAAAAACACTCCACAGAGAGAAGTAGGAACAATGCTGCTCTCTGCTGGATTTGTGCAAGTACTGGGTTAAAACAAGGCTCTTGCTTACAGCTGCATTACATGTTGTTAACCAGCAGATGGCGTCATGCACCAGTATACTATGCTGTCTATACAATGAGCAGTGGTGTATTGCAATTCCATACAAAGATCTGTATTTAAAAATAAGTTTGTTTTAACAGTGTACAGCTGGGTACAATATGCTGTATCTTTGCAGATTAAAACATGGACATAGTGGTTATGCACAGTATTAGCCCATAGAAATTCATTGCAAATGTTATTAAATTATGAAATAGTTTGTGTTTTTGTTTTATTTTACGTTCTTTTATGCTGTTCCAAAATATCCCATCTCCAATCTATTTTACAATACAAATTAAACTATTGTAGTTTTTTTTTTTTTTTTTTNTTTTTTTTTTTTTTTTTGTTTGTTTTTTTTTCTTTTTTTTCCCATTGATACAGATTTCTGACACTTATCTGTACCCTGCTATTGTTCTGGTCTATAGTTACATTTTAAAATATGGCCAAATATGACTTATAATTCTTTCCAAAAATAGAAACCATTGGAGAGCTATGTTTCTGCAGGGCATCAGCAGTAAAGAGAACGATGAGACAGTAAACAGAGCTAAGTTTTGTGAATCTCTTCTTAATCTCTGCGTGTCCCATACAGCACATGTATCTATCATCATCCTAATTCACCTCTTGGAATATTGCCATGGTGTTGTACCTGTTGCTTGATGAAGTTATCTAAAAGGAGGACACATCAATAGTGGTTCATTACTCGTGGAGTTGTATGAGTAAGTTCATTCTTGCTGTCTCTGACTACAATGTACAAAGAGCAATCTCTAAATTGTAATGAATATTCTGTGAATTCTATTGTTCCTTATAAAATTCACATTTATCCTTGGGCAAGGACAGGCTGTGATCAGTCATCTTTCATCTCTGCATTGCTGCTTCAGAGGAAGTGACTTCTGTCCTTCCCACTCTTAATGAAGTCATCTTGTGACACACGCAGAGTTACGGTCCTCCTGAGCCTTAATGACTGCATGGATGACTGCATACTAATGTACAATAGGCATGGAAAAGAGAAAGGCTCCCAAGAGGAAACCTATAGAAGTCCCTGCACTCCTAGGAAGTGTGCTCTGTGCATGATCATTCCAAGGTGATGCAATTCAAGCACTCTACAAAGTGTCACCAAATGGCAGTGCTGGGATTCTTCTAGCATGAGTTCACACCCCACCAGGATGGGTGCTAAGCTTGTGCTAATTGAGAGAGTGTAACACAGATGCTCTCCTCCGGGTTAGGGGGATGGCATAATGCGCTGACGCTGACTTGTTAACACATTTTCCCTAAATAATCCTGCAGATCTTTGATAGAGAAATCATTACTTTTAATGATGCTGTGCTCCCACTGTGTACTGTCAGTCTACTCCATAGTCTTAGGAAAGATAAATGAAGAGAAATGAGAGGCGATCAGAGATGAATAAACAGATTAATTAAATTTTATTACCATCAAAGTCATAAACTCGTCAAGGAGAACGGTATAGAGCTCACAAATGCAGGACAGGACCTACAGGTGACCACTGGTCCTGGCAAACATCACATCTACAAATGTGCATGGCAAAATGAACATACATGGAGTACTAACTACAGTGTGAAATGCATTGGGGGGAAAAAAGCATTGCTTTAATCTGTGTAACAGCATTTAAACAGTATTTATTTGCCATCTAAACAAGGAGAACAAAACTACATGAAATAATATATTCACATAAAAAAATCTGCTGATATTCTTCTGAGTAAGCCTTTTGATGAAATCTAAATATTTGTTATACAATGTAAAGAAAATATATAGTGGATATAGGAATCATATTTGCTCACCAATCCACCTCCATATAAATTAGTGAGATATATGTATCAATAAAAGACTCTCGAACTTCCACAGTCAAACTCCAGATTTTAAGTATGATCATCAGAGTAGTTTTTTTCCAGAGTTTTGAAGCTCCCCCATTTAATCTGAAATGCACAATTCCATATAAATCCACGGGTGTGCACAGTAAATACGTAGCCTCTTGACAACAGACAAACTGGCTTTGCAGGAGCCATGAAATATTACAGTTTGTAATCTAATACTGACATTATGGCTGCTGTCTTACTGCAACCAGGGAATGAAAACCCAGGATGCAGTGTGTAGTGGCACAGGAAATTAGGTCAGAAGCTCAAAAATGGTCTTAATTGTTCCATCACACACGTGTCTGACAGCAGTGATGTGTTAGTTATTTGGCCAGGATGGGCCTGACAGGACTACAGACGTCTACTTACAGGTACACGGACTGTATCGAAAAAAAGACACCAGGAATCACAGTTTCTGCAGCCAGTCGAATATTGCTCAATTTACTTTTGAGTTATTACAGAAAACTTCTTCTGTAGCTCATTATTAATGCTCGAGGGGATCAGTGACAACTTAAATAGATAAATTATTACTGCTTGTCAAGTATATCTGAAAATTGATGTAACAACGGGTAGCAATAGCTAACAATAAATAAATAAATGAGAAAAAGCAGTGAAGATGACTCTAGTAAAACAAAGTAAAACAGAATCTTCTATTCAAAGCCATATATGGGCCTTTAACATGCATTTTGTTTACAGCTACAACCAAATATGAACACATATGCCATCAGAGTTGGTATCCTAACAAAACGAACAGAATCAAATCAAATGACATATATGTAGACCGACTGGTTCAGTCACATGATGGATAAAGATGTTACGAATTCCGCTGTGACATATCTAAGAAGACGAGCTACAAATTAATTTTAATGCATAGAAACTGCTATGTGACAGACTTTTTTTTTTCATCATCAAATTTACATAAAGCAGGGCACTAGAAAAACACAGCGTTATGTTTCGTGTGCTTTGAAAAAACAAATACAGTATTAACCTCAAGAGCTTCTGCCAAGAGGCGAGACTGCTGCAGCTTACAATAAGGTGAGGTTGGCAGAGCGTGTGACACAAAAAGGCAAAGTAGCGCATCTTTATCCACTAAGTGGTTAAAAATGTAAAATAACAGCAAAAAGTGAGAATGCATGCTGTTTTGGCTACTTCTACAAAGGTCTCTATGTACAGGATCTTTACACTTACAGCTATGAAGTTCTTTCCTGAGCAGGAAGCTAGCAAAGGAACAGTAGTGTCTGTGAGTGCTTGTGTATGAAGCTGCCTATTTTCAAAACACAGTACTGGGCATAAAAATTTCAGTGATCAATCTCAGCATTTTTTTTTTTTTTTTTAACTCACAATAACTGGTTAGTGTAGACAATAATAGATAAGAAAAATAACTGAGTCTCTCCTATTTTCTCCTTTGAGAAACTAAAGGAGGCAGCAGTACATGGTCTAGTTTTACAGGAGCAAAGCAAAGCTATTCCACTGACTCTAAAACCAGAAATACTATTACCAGCCTGGCGGAGTGAAGTTCAAAAGTTGGCTCATTAAAAAGGAATCAAAGCCATTTTTAGCACAATTATACTGTATCTCCCTATACTCTCTCAATATTAAGAGAGAAATTGGACAAGACTTTACCTGTAAGCTATGGCCTGACAGTAAATTTGTTTTGCCCCTAAAACTCAAGCATGTGGATATAGCTGTAGTTTATATAGTCTGACATGAAACACCGGAGGGTCATTGTAAAAAGACAAAATGTATGAAACAAAGCAAATGCAATGTGGCTCTGAGGAAAGGAAGCGCACAGCCTCCATGAGATGATACTAATGCTGCAAGTGAAAGAGAAGCAAAGTCAGTGTCACCATGCTAGCAGCTAATGTACAGTGTGCAGGAGATGTCGATCGTAGCAGCGAGGGTCTAACCCTGCTCGTCCCCAGCCTCAGCAGCTGCATGCAGGGCAGCTGTAGCCGCTCCGTTACAGCGTGATGTTGGCTCGGCTTCTTGTGGCACTGGGTTTGGCAGTTGTTGCTCCACGGCTCCAGCCTCAGGTGCTGGCTGGCTTATCTCCACTCCGGCGGGGAGCTCTGTGACTGCAGGAGGTGCTCCCTCAGGTGCTGCAGNCTCCGGCGGGGAGCTCTGTGACTGCAGGAGGCGCTCCCTCAGGTACTGCAGCAGATGATGGTGCAGAGGAGTTGGCGGCTGCCTGGGGAGCTGCAGCAGGATCTGCTGGGGCTCCGGCTGCAGGGCTGGCTGCCTTCGAGTCACTCTGCTCAGGCGCTCTCAGTCTCTTCATGATGGTGGTGACCCGCACGGCTTTCTATGAGAGGAGGAAGTCAGGGAATCAGACAGACAGACAACTTTATTTGTATAGCACATTTCAGATACATCAGAAATATAAATACGATTTCAAAAAGAATGCATAAAAAGACATTTAAGAATAAAGTCAAAACTTATTTACACATTTAATTTAAAAGACTAAAATCAGAGCATATTTATCAAGTACAATTAATAAAGTCTAAGTGCTAGGTTTACAATTTAGCAAAAAGCAATGGTGAACATGAACGTTTTTCAGTCTAGATTTAAAAGTAGTCAAAGTTGGAGTAAGTCTTAAATCATCTGGAAGTTTATTCCAGCTATTTGCTGCATAGTAGCTAAATGCTGCTTCTCCCNAAGTCTTAAATCATCTGGAAGTTTATTCCAGCTATTTGCTGCATAGTAGCTAAATGCTGCTTCTCCCTGTTTAGTTTTGACCCTAGGGACAGCTAACAGACTCCTCAGGTCCCAAATGACCTGAGGAGTCTAGAAGGTTCATATTGCCAAAGCATTTCAGTCATGTATTTTGGCCCTAAACCATTTAATGATTTNAGAAGGTTCATATTGCCAAAGCATTTCAGTCATGTATTTTGGCCCTAAACCATTTAATGATTTATAAAGAAGCAGCAGTACTTTGAAATCAATTCTCTGACACACCGGGAGCCAATGTAGGGATTTAAGGATTGGTGTAATATGTTCAAATTTTTTAGTCTTTGTTAAAACTCTGGCAAACTGTACAAACTGTAGATCAAATTAATCAGATCAAACTAAACTCAGGATAGGTGCTGCACTGTGAAAAATCTCATCATCAGCCTGCCACAAGTTCCAGTCACATAATACTGAACTAATGCACATAAAACCACCATTTAAGTTTGTACAATTACTTCCAGGAACTGAGAACAAATGGACTTACCTTCCATTTAGCTCTGGCAAAGTTCTTCTCTATTTGTGCACAGACGTTTTCCTTGATATTCTTATCTGAAGCTGCACCGCCAGAGATCCTAATGTGCAAAATAGGACAAAAGGGGCACTTCGGAATGCATTATTATACTTATAACCAAAAAAAAAAAAAAAAAANAAAAAAAAAAAAAAAAAAATTCTAATTTGTTTTCTAAACTCTACTGAGTTTTATCTTTGGTTAGTGAGTAAAGCATCAGTACTGTTGGTACGGTTAGCACTAATTTATTGTAATTAAATTACAATGTTGACCAGGGCTGTGTTTGAGATGGATGATTTTTACAGCCAACCTGCTAGCCAACCACATCCACAATGCAATTAAGTTATTATTTTAGTCTCAAGGCTTAAACAAGAATGAACATCTGCACTCTGCTGCTATTCTGATCCCATTAATGCAGCCTGATCGTCCTGCTGTGATTCGGCATTGTATATTAAAGGCTGTACCACCTACCATTCATGATTTATAGCCTCCTGGGCTGTCAGTCTCTGGTCTTGATCCACGTCCATCAAACGAGCAACCAGAGTTTTAGCTGACAGAGAGAAATCACACAGAAGGAACTCAGTGAACACAGGTGGACTCTCCTGATGGATGGGTATATAAATAGAACGTGTACTTGAGCACCCTAGAGGTAGGAAGAAGAACACGCCCCAATTTGAAATGTTTACTCAGCAAGCTGGCATGTGTACCCCCCACTGGGTTTATTTTACACTAAAAGTACCTGAGTCAGAGATGTCGTCCCAGTAGGGAGAGTCAAACTCGTAATCGCCTGCCAAGATCTTCCTGAATAGGTTTTTATCATGGTTTTCATAGTCATCATCATCAGTTTCATCATAGAAGGGAGGGTTTCCTGACAGCCTGATGCAGCAAAATAAAAAAAAAAAAAAAAAAANAAAAAAAAAAAAAAAAAACATATTCAGTATTTAAAAAGGCTTCTAATAAGACAAGTTTCCTTTGAATAAGATCATTGGTTGAATGCATAATATATCAAATCTATGAAATTACATGATACATCAAACAATGCAAGCTTGGTTTAACATGAATTAGACTAAATACTAATTTAAAATTAATTTACCCGTATTTTGTCAAAATAATGTTTCTGAAATTTCACATATGACTAATACATGACTGCACATAAACAAATCCCTATCTTCTGACTCATCAGGAAGGAAAATCTCATATCACAACTTACAGTATGTACATGATGACACCCGTAGCCCAGCAGTCCACAGGTCTGCCATATCGCTGTCTGCCAACCACCTCCGGAGCTGCAGGGTGCAAAGAAACTTGATAAAACTCTGAGAATCTGGCTGCCACGTCACATTTGCCATCGATCCCGCTGATCTGCCTGTGTCTCTTCCACCTGGTAAACTTGATGTACTCACCCAGGTACTCCGGAGTCCCACAGGGGTCTTTGATTAGTCCGTTCTCCAGCTTGGCAAGATGGAAGTCACTGATCACTATTTTAGAGTGTTTCAGGCGGTTGTAGTAGACCAAGTTCTCCAGCTAGGAAAAGGGTTAGGGTTAGGGTTAGGAAAAAACTAGGAAAAAACAGCTAGGAAAAAAGCTAGGAAAAAACACAACATATTATTATTAGTGACAGCAATTAATGCAACAATATCTATTAAGATAATCCTGTTCTCAGTTTGGTTTTAGTGCTAAGATCATTTCCTGAAGGTTTTATTATTCAGATCAGATTGAAAACAAATACGAAGCTGAATACCTTAACCAAGCTGAATTCCTCAACCAAGGAAGTTGTATTTTCCCCAGCATTTCTGTGTGTGGTGAGAACTTGGTTCAGCAAAGACTTGATGTGATTTTGAGGCAGATTTATATCGGGTCCAGATAGAGGATTTTTTTTTTCTCTCACTTTAACATTTCAAGATAAGGGAGTTGACATTTTGAGAAGAAGAAACATGCAAGTAATGCTGTTTCAGCAGTATAAAACAGTTTTGATATATTTTCAAAAGTTGTGCTGTAGCTTAAGGAGAAAATGTCTGCATTAATGCTGTATCATTGATTTGCATGATAAATCTTTTTAACATCCAATATAAAGTTAGTGACAGTAAAAGTCTTATACAGGAGGCAGTCCCCGACTTACGAACATCCGATTTATGAACAACCCGTACTTACAAACCAACCGCCATAAATGCTATTAAATTAAAAATTTGAGTTACATACAGTGATTCGTAATAATGAACGACGCACTACTTTATGATGCACGTCAAAACATTGCGCATTGTCAGCGGTGCAGTGGCCATCGCTATCTTAAGTTGGATCACGCTCGCTGTAAACACCGTGTTGTGTGTGTTGTTCATGTTTTGCCTTTTTTTGTTTCTTCTTTGTAACCTTCATAACCATGCCTCCAAAGCATAAATCCGGTTTCTTACGCATAGAAAGGTAAAATATATATGCTAGATACGCACCTTATGTAACTGTTACGACTTACAAACAAATCCGACTTACGAACAGCCGTGGGAGCAGAACTCGTTCGTAACCCGGGGACTGACTGTATTGGCAAAACGGTGAAATCAGAGGACTGTTGGCCGTCTTGTTGCACTTAGAAACGCATAGATTTTCATTTACGCAGATGCAATAAAAGAACACTTGAAAGTTTCAAGGTGGAGGACCTGATCAGATTTGATTAATAGGACCAATAAAGCTGCTTCTGTATGTTAACTCAGGGCCCTGCACATCGTCACATGAAGGTTAATACCGTCAAATATCAGAACCGCCGCTGATTTTGAAGATCTGCCATTTTTGCAGCTTGTTACCTTGAGGTTTCTGTGAACGATACGCAGGGAGTGGAGGTAGGCCACAGCCTCCAACACCTGGCGCACAACGTTGCTGGTGTCTCGCTCCGAGTAGTAGCCTTGGTCCAGGATCCAGTCAAACACCTCCCTGCCTGTTGCGCTGCAGGAGAACAGGGCATCAATCTTATGAATGTGATGTTATCTCAGCATTGTAAGGATTCACGCTCTTATTTTATTCTCCTCCAATGTTTGAAAGAGCTTGTCTGCTGTCTTTGCTGGCTGGAATATCTAAAAAGATGATATTGGCACAGCCTGGTGTTTTAAGACGGATGCCATGTAATTACAGTGTCATCTGCTTCTGGCTTTATTTTTCTTCCCATGTCTCCTTTTGTTCTCTACTGTCAAGTTTCCAGCAAAGGTGAAATATCATAAAATATCCATAAAAATTATCTTACGTTATTAGATTAGAAAAAAGTTCATTACAAGCAAAATTGCCAGACAAAATAACATAATCCACCACACTTGTTCAAGGGAGACGCTTTTAATCATTTCTCCATGGATGTCTCTTTTGGTCCTCGTATCGTACATTTTGCATATCCATGGAAATGGATCAAATTCCCCAAGAACATATGCTGATGAGAATGGAGCTGCTAGGAAGCAATGCTATCTGAATACCAAATGAGAGGTGTTCAGAGCTGTTCTCATATCTACAGGGCCTCAGGCTACAACAGCTCATTCCCTGAGAGTGTATAATCAACACATCCGGTTCAGTAGGCCTGAGATACTGCAAAGACAAGCAGAAAGCTTTTCCCCCCTCATCTGATCCTCTCAACTCACAGTTCAAGGAAAAGGAAGTACTCCTTTTTGGTCTCAAAGACGTCCACCAGCTGGAGAATATTGGGATGCTTCACCCTGAGGACATGTCACAAGAGAATGAAACCGAGGAGAGAAAGATGGAGAGACAGAGATATGGTAGGAAAGCAGAGAAATAGTGAGGAGGAAGTCATGGAGAGGGGAAACAGAGAGATGTCAGGAGTCATATAGGAGTTGGAGGCTCTGCTTTAACGCTCATGAATAACACAGTACATTAGTCACAGAAGCCACATAGAAAAAATGAAACTAAAATACAATTAAGTTTACTTCACAACACCCAGATCTGCACGTTCAACTGCCCGTGTGCAGACGAGCGGGTTCATGCCAGAGCTTTATGTAATCTTGTGCATCAGCAACCATACAGCAGCTAACATGGCTGTGACAACCACTGCACCAGCCGCCAAGCTTCATGCTAAATCTGGCTGATAAATCCACCATGCCAGTATATATCAAGTGAAGGGTTGTTATTCAGCCTTCATGGACTTTCCTTGTCACTGGTTAAAAAAATAGCGTGTCTACCGGTTCACCAGATAGCATGGCTATTTCTAATGTTGTGTTTTTATTTATTCTAGTTCAAAAATTAAAATCAACAATCAATATTTTAGAGAGTAAAGCCTGGTTTATTAATGCAGACGTGTTGAATATATGGTTAGATTAGAGCTTATTGGTTATATTTAAGACTGCATACGATGTTTAGGTTTCACTTACATTAGTAACAGCTTTTGTGAATGTCAGTCTGATTATTCATTCATACAACCTGCTGATTATTTGGCCATAAAAGAGGGAGCACAGAGGTTTCTAGAGTGTCATTGACATACTTTTGATCAAATGATTTGGTTAATTTGATCATTTGAAAGGCTTAAAATAAAGAAATCTCACATATATCATCATCTTCTTCATCTGCTGACAGCATCAAATTGCTTGCTAAGGCCGAGGTTATGCTAATGTGGTTTTTACTAAAACGTTTGATAGTTATGCATTAGCACCTGCTAGCAGATGAGAAAAATGTCTTGGCTCTTAGAAATAATGGTTGTGTGTGTGTGTGTGTGTGTGTGTGTGTGTGTGTGTGTTTTTGTTTTTTTGTTTTTGTTTTTGTTTTTAATCATTATTAAAATTTGTGTTTTGGAAAAATACCCATTTGACACTCGAGAGTCTCAACACAGAATTAATCACACGATTTTCTATAGACGTTTATACCCAAAGAACATTAACCACAATTAATGCAAGATACAACAACTTACATCTTTAAGATGACGATCTCGTTTTTCGCGGCCTTGCGGACTTTCCTTCCATCCTTCTTCAGGAACTTTTTACATGTGTACATTTTCATTGTGGTTTTATCCTTGGCCCTAAATATCTCACAGAACTCCTCCCTGAAATGAAGGTTAAAAGCATTTCATTTAGAAAACTGGAACATAGACATGAACCATTCAAACAGAGCATTCACATAGGTAATCTAACATTTAAAACAAAAATCCTCTAAAATATCATCGGAAAGTCATTCGATCATATTTGCCTTTCTGATCATCAGATGAAATACTCACGATTTGACAATCTGCCCCAGGTCATATTTATCTGTCACATCTGAAGGACTGTTATAATCCTTCTTTTCTCCAATTGTTAAACAGCCAAACGGCATGGCCACTCCTGACCTGTGGAAACACAGAGAGGGCGAGAACGAGATTAATGAGAAGATAGATCTGACTTCCATCAATCTATAAAAATGTTTCACATCCAGCTAATGATTTCTTTACATCTTGGCTTCATAACGTGCCACTGGATGATGACTGGGCAGAAGTTTATTCCCTTAGTCATGATGAATTACACCAGTAAATGCTGAGAAAGCCTTTCAAAAGTGTGAGAGTAAAGAGCCACCAGAGGCAGAATCTGTATGGTGGATTGCTTCGCTTAACTTACTATAACAGGGCCTTCCATAATCCTGCATTAACAAGAACCACAGAGAAATGTCTGAGGAGCTCCTGCAGGAGTTCAACCTTATGCTAGGATTGAAGTTCTAATAGAAGAGTGAGGGGAACAGGAACAAGCAGAGGTGTTTATGTGAAATAAATGCAGAAAATGTGGTGGGAAAACTAACAGTCTTTGCCTCCGTTAAAGCTGGATTATGCTTAACACAGATGCAGGGTGACAGTTGACGTGCAGAAAGTGTGACATGCAGCACTTGCGGCAAAAACGGACATCTGTTTCAGAACTGTGTCATACTAAGCAGTCATCAGCCTGATTGAGCAAGGCAGCATCCTACTTATACTCCCGTGAAGCTGCTCAGTTTTATGTATCATTGGCAAATTACTGCTGTTATATATGAGGAGGTGAATGTAAATCAGGGCATTGCTGAGAAAGATTGTACAGCAGAAATTTCTCTGGGTGAATAAGGGCTCAAAAAATATTTATTTCCCAACACAACATCCATCTGCAGCGCCAGTCCGGGTGATTGATTTCCACATGTAAATGAGCTCAGCCAGCATGAGAGTATAACGTTATGCGTAAGGGGGCAATCTGTTCAGCTGAGCTCTGTGAACTGACTCGTAATCCAATCTAAATGAATGAAGCTCAACGCCGAGCCGTCCAAAATTGCTGACAGGAAATCATGCTCTCTCTGAACCTCGTTTCTCATCTGAGGCGTGAGTCTGCGCTGCGTAGTCAGTGTTAGGGGCTGACCTTTCCCTGCTCCCTCTCTTACGTTCACTCCATATACATCTCCCCGTGGTAAAAGCTTCAGCTTAGTGAAGTTAACAGCAAAGAAGAAAGGAAAGTTCTGCAGGGCAAGGGGTTTAAATGGAGGTAATTCCAAGTAGGTCTGGCAGATGGAGTAAGGCCATAAAAACAAAAACATGTCAGGAAAAATAGATGTTACTCTAGAAAACTTTTCTTTTCAGCAAGTAGCTATGACAACGACTCGGAGCATTGTAGAGAAGGAGGATATTTGAGACGATGATGATCTTTGTGAAGTCATAGAGACATTCATGCAAAAAAAAAAAAAAAAAANAAAAAAAAAAAAAAAAAGAAGCACAGCAGAGAAGTAAAACCTGAAAAGTACTTTCTCAAAGCGTCCTAGTGAGACTCTCGCGCTTGGAAAAAGTAGCAATTACTGTAATGGATGAAGAATTTGGGAAGTATTTCAAGTGGAAAGAGCAGGTTGCTGGTGGTATCATATATCAGAAGCTGCATAATGGGCCTATTTGGACTGACCGCCATCAGCCACATTCAAGCATTATCACCCCATGTTCTGACTCTTATCTACCCTTCGGGAGCAGCAATCAATTGCTCGCGGCGCTTTCTGACTCAGCATGTGACCCGGGTCTACCAGCAAGGTCTGCGATATCACCAAGGACTTTCTGCAGATGCATTGAAGATTTGCAGGATGGAAGATGGATAGCGATAAAGATCTGGGCTAATTATGAGAGCACAGCACTTCTTCCAGCAGCCGAGGCCGTGAGCAAATCAGGTTTTGCTTTGTAAGTGTTGAAATCGATTAGAAATTCTTGCAGCTTTTATGTCTGAGCAAAGCAAAGGATTAGGCTAAATGCAGCGCTTTTGTGCACTGTCAAGACTGTTTAATGCAGCGGTAAGGGGGATTATTTTACCTGATGCTGTGTATAATGTTGGGTTATGCTGCAGGAAAAAGCCACTATCTCTTCGTGAGCTACGTGAGCGAGCCGCCGTTTGCATTAATCCCATCAAAATTCCTCTAGCAAGAAGTGGAAGATTCCTTGTTTTTGGGTAATCTTTGCTCTTTCATTTACTCTTTGCTTTTCTACTCTGTTCTTCTCTCACCTCTTCCTCCAAACTGACGCCATGATCAGTAAATAAGAGGATTCACAGTAAAGATCATGCCCCATGCATCACACTTCTGCTGACTATAAGCCATTACTGATTGAAGAGAACTCAAGCCAAGACACAGCCCTGCAATCTAGCACGTTTCCTCTAATGTTTATTAATGTGCACTGTCTCTTATAAATAATCCAATGAAATCGTACTGTATAAGACTTGAATATGAAATATGTAAACATATAGTCTATTATTAAATGAACATAATTTTGATGGATGAATTTTCATGTTCCTTGTCAATTGCTGCATTTCCATCCAACTTATTTGCATTTTTAATGTGCATTTCTGGTTATTCGATTAAAGGNAATTGCTGCATTTCCATCCAACTTATTTGCATTTTTAATGTGCATTTCTGGTTATTCGATTAAAGGAAATGTGAATTGATGCGCGTTTCCATCAACTACGTTATGCGAATTATCTCAGAGGTGATTTCATCCTACATAAACTAATGTCCACAGAAAAACACAGCATGCAGAGTTCAAATGAAACCTTGGTGTGGAAGAATACTTATTACAGCCCATATGCAGTTATACACGCCTTATTAATGCAGCCAACAAGCTAGCGATGCTAACGATAGCACGTTGGTGCTCTATAAACACGTTAGTGTAACAAGTACCGTGTGGGGGGTGAAACTTTCAGTGTGAGTAAAACAATCGTTTACGTGGCGTGTCAAGTTATTTGCGAAAAATTTATACGTTTTTCAGATATAACGAATAACGGATCCATCATTCTGCAGGCGCTTGCTAACGACTACCTGCTCTTCTGAAGTGTGTATGTGTGTGCGTGCGCGCTGCCAGGCGTGCACGCATAAATTTTTAATGCACATTATGGAGTTAATGTGAATTAACGGTGTTTCCATCCAGGCTTTCTAATGTGCATATTCATTATTCGCATAAAAATAGCTGGATGGAAACGCACCTATTTTAACTGTAATATCTTTACAGATCCTGCAGCACACCCATACAGGTTTTCTTTTAACCTTTTTTTGGCTGATAGGACCTTTGCTCAGGACTGTGGGTGCACTTAAGTGCTTTTCTGACATTTCCCCCGACTCCCTTAATATTTAGTTTGTGCATCTTCAGCATCGCACACTGCTCGGTTTCTCCTCTCTGCTGCTGCTTTCAAAGTTCACACATTCGACTTTGACTTGTCTGCCACTGACATTTCCAACGTGCAATGATGAGAGAAGGTCAGCAGAAGTGACACAACAATGGAGGAGACGCTCATAACCTGTCATAGCACAACGTTAAAATCGTACTACAATCTGGGCAGAAAGGTGATGCGCGTTGAAATGTCGGCAGGCAGACAGGACGACCAGGTTTGTAACTGGTGTATAACATCATTGTGACTGCGTCGACCCTGGATGCTTCCTGAGTGTGTTGCTACTTTAGCGCTCTGTTCCACGCCCTGATCAAGGTGAGGTCATCGGGTGTTTAGGCAGCAAAATGAGTGACACACACATCGCTCTCTGTACTTCTAAGTACTGTAAATGCTCTATTAGTGGGCAGGGCCTTTATTTACCTCAACTGCGGAGAGAACTCGGCCAATATAGGAGACAGGCTTTTATCAGAGACAGGCCTTTAGTTCTAATTTTGTGGATGGACAAACCCATAACTGCATTAAAACACGCTGCCACAAGGAGAAGATGTCAGTGTGAACACGCCTCCAGTAGCTTTTAGAAAGGCTCATTTTCAGCCACTTTTCCTGGTCGGCGATGACAGTGGCGCGTCGCTCGCCAGGGACGAGGAGGAGCATGTGACGCTCCGCTGACATTCACAGTCACCGTGGTGACAGCAGGCTCCACATTTACGGCTTTGTTTCATATTAAGCCGGTCGTGCCTTCTGGCTGGAAGGACAACGGCTGGAGAGGGGTTTAAGGCAGTTTGGTATCCAAACATGGCTGCTGTCATCTGGCCGCAGCAGCAGATTACACTAATAGTTTCCTGACAACAAACCCGGCCTTCATATGAGACCGGCTTTTATTTTGTCCTGCTGACTCCGCCCCCAGGCTATTATTAGATACCAGCTATTATTTGAATATCAGCTTTTAATGGAGAATGTACAGTACAGGCAGGCCCGGGTTATGAACGAGTTCCGTTCCCACGGCTGTTCGTAAGTCGGACTTGCACGCAAGTCGGAACAGTTACGTAAGGTGTGTATCTAGCGTATATATTTTACCTTTCTATGCCTAAGAAACATTAAAGAAACACTTCCAGATATCCTAAAACATTGTAAACATAATAATACAGTGCAGTAATAACATAATAATAAAGTATGTAATAATAATAAAAATGTATGAACTCTGCACTGTGGATGACGCACAATGTTTTGACGTGCGTCGTAAAGTAGTGCGGCATTCATTACTACGAATCATTCTATGTAACTCGAATTTTTAATTTGGCATTTTTTATGGCGGTCGGTTCGTATGTAAGTACGTTTGTTCGTTCGTACGGGTTGTTCATAAGTCAGACGTTCGTAAGTCGGGGACTGCCTGTATATAGCAACTGGTGAACTCGCAAGATGTTCACAAGGAAACAGTCTAATCAGCCAGGATACCTGAAAACAGTTATGTGAGTGTACAGGGCTTCAGGAGTCTGAAGTCATTTTTCCAGTTTTATTTTTCAAAGAATTTGTTTTTTTATTTGCCAGCTCAGAAGCTGCACTGTAAAGTTCTTTTTAAGACAGGATAACAAATTTTAGCTTGTAAAATCTTGACATTTATGCCAGCTGGTAAACAACAATGGAACACCTCAAAACCTGAGAATATGTGAAGGATAAAAAAAGGTCTTAAAGGATAAAAATAGTTTTAGATTTTTTTTTCGTGGTGTGGAATATATCTATATTATTTTCTCTTGAAATATTTTTCTGTTATTTTAGACATGAAAAATTCTTATAAAAAACTGTAGAATATTCTAAATTCAAACAAGAACCTTCTTTTTCTAAATCTTGTGGCTTCAGAAGCTGAAGGTAAATTTTATTGGAAAAAAAATCAAAACATTTATCTATGAAATATCACTAATAAAAGAAATCCTGTTATTTATTGAACTTCAAGGCATCATGTTGTAACACTGATTCATTTACTTTCAAAGAAACTGATTACTGAATACTTTACGTACGGCAAAAAATATCTAATATTAAAAGCTCTTAAAGCATCTTTCTTATCTAATGGAGGCAAGTTGAGGAAGAAATGCTACTGAAATTCTCTCTCTCTCTCTCTCTCTCCCTCTCTTTCTCCCCCTCCCTCCTTAGCATTGGTTGTAGCATCAGCACCACAAGGTCAAGCTCTCAAGCTATTAGGAAATAAGCACCCTTGACGCTAATTTTCTTTCATTCCCACTGATCTCTGGTGATTGTCCTGGAGACTGATAGGATGTTTTGCCTTCAGCTAAAAGGAGACGATAAGGTCAATGCAGACAAGCGTGGGGACAGTTGTGTAAGTCTTAATGCAGAAGAGTGGAGAAAGATGCTTAGCTTGCCTGCGGTTGCCTCTTGCTATTTCTTTTTGTGAAGAAAGTCACTAATGCAAGTAAAGGGTGCAAAGAAACTTATTCAACCCTCAACTTAGGCGGCACGGAAAGAAAATAGCAAAGCTTGGACCGCTAATAGAGCTTTTAGATGAGACGTGGCCTACAGTTACACCACTACAGTGTAACATCCAGTCTCAGCTTAATATTCTGTCTCACCAGGACATGTTTTAGATGCACAGTATCAGAAGAACTCACACTATGTGCAAACAGACTGTTTTCAGGTCGTTTTCAGACCTGTAGTTTGTTTCACTGGGTCGAAATCAGGGACTGAATTGTTGCAATACTACATTATTCTGTTTCCCACAGCAGCATAAACAAACACCATGTGCGAGCAAACCGTTCCCTTATCGCTCAGCACTTTTGCGCTGTATTTAATCTTCCAGAAACAATAGCTTGAAATGGACAAGCAACAATTAGCGATGTTAATAATGATCTTTTCTCTGTGCTAACACGCCCAAAACATTCTGTTTGAACAGAAGTCAAGGCTGAAAAGCGTCATGATGCATTTGCTTCATCAAAGAGGCGTTGTAACTTCTACAGGAGGACGTGTGCTGTGATGATGGCCTGCAGGGATGCGCTGAGCTGCTGATTTCTATTCCATCAGGTAAGCTCGGTGTTAGGGATATTTATTTTCTCATTGCTAATATAGCTAAGGCAGACCTGCACCTAAATAACTGGACTGAGCCTACCAACCTAGAAAATTGGCCAATTTTTCTCAGACTGAGCCTGAACTAAACGTTTCAGGGTCAGAAACAAACCGAACTTGGTGTGAAAAATCCCTAAACTGATCCACTTTTCATTCTAGTCACATTTAAGTTTATTCTGACTGATATTTACTGGCTGTATGTCATATTTTTAATCTCACAACATCTCAGTCATGAAGGAGGACGTTATGACCTCTTCATTGACCCGGGCTTTGTTACAGTCTTACGGGATCTCATCCGTGTTTATTTATTTATTATGATGTCAAGGAAGTGTCGCATGTGGAGCGACACTTTGACCCCCGACGTGACAGGTCAGGAAATCAATCTCAATAACATTTCAAGCGCAAGTGATGATATTCAATTTGACATGACCTGTGCTGAAATGGTGCTCGGTAGAGTGTGTGTGTGTGTGTGTGTGTGTGTGTGAGTGAGGGAGGGAGAGATGCAGAGGACGAGGCTTGAGGAAGAGTCGCCGTGTCACTAGGATGTGTGTGAGATCAGATCAAAACTCACCATTTAAACAAACTGACTGATCAGCTAAGTGGGATTATCTATCAGATGTATTGATCACTAACACGTGAGGCAAATAGAGTTTAAAACATTTCTCAGATTTCATACCAATTGAAATTTACCATCAGATTAAAACAGGTCTTAATTTTTGCGTAGCGATGTGTTGTATGAATCGCTTCCCCAACACGTAAATAAGGAAATCTGTAGTAACGCCTCTTTCAGGGCAAAAAGATAAAAGACTTTGGTAACAGGCGTTTATGATAGAGGAATCATGGTTGCATGATGACATTTTCCCTTATCGATAACGTTAAGTCTGGGGCTGTGTTCTGACTCCCACCCACATTACAAATGGTGTTGCCCATGATGACTAATTGCTAGAAAGGCAAAACAAAGTCTTCAAGATGTGTAGTTTACCGATGCATTTCTATAGGCTTCAACCCCAAGTTTTGCAACTTTGACAATATTCAACATATTCCTTACAAAATTACACCATAAATATAAAGGGAAGTAACAAAAAGCATAATATGTCCTCTTTAAAGGACCATACCACTCATTTTGTATGTTTGACCTTGATATATTCAATTTTCATACATGTTATGGTACTGACTATCATTTCCCAAAGCATACTACTGGAACGGTGAATTAAAAATGTTTTTCCTACCTTCCAGACCTCCATTGGTTTCAGTTCATTCTCTGTTAAAATCAACTTGTTGATACTTGAAACGTTCTTGGGATAGGTAATCCATCATCACCAACAAGATGTGTGTTCAGGTTTTTTTTAGAAGTTATGTAATTTTAGCATTGAAGCACAATAAAAAACCTGGAGTGAATGTATGCCTCCACCAGGGAATATAGTCCCAAAAGAAGACCTGCGTTTATGGAAAAATTTAAAGGACCGTGACTTCATAAGGCTGTGTAACTATTAGCAGGAGAAACATGGATTTTTAAGGTGGGTGTATCACTTGAATATTTGATTTTGAAAGATTAAGAGATTTTGCAAAATATCAGGAAAGCTGAAATCCGGTTTTAACCTTTGGGAAATGATTGTCAGTAACGTATAAAAACTGAATTTATTAGACTCAAACATGCAAACATGCATGGTGGTAGAGTCCTTTAATACAGCTAAATTATCATATGTTTCAGGTAAGATTTGTGAAAAGAAATTATCATTTACATATCATGGAAGAGCAGCCCAGCAGTGCTGCTTGTAGAATCAAAACATGTATCTGTAATTAAAAATCTATAATTTAGATCATAAATGTTATCTGGTATTTCAGCAAAGCTTTTGCTCTAAAGGGTTAGGGTTAGCATATACTGTGCAAATATGCTATATAACAGTATAATCTCATTAGTGCCAAAGGTGTCAGACTGAGTAAACTTTTACGGCTGAAAAAGCTGAAGCATGAGCAGGAGAACACGTTAGAGCCCAGATTTACTCTATAAGCATTGTGCTCAAGGTGGAATATTGATGCCATGCAATAAATCTAAATATGTGAGTATGCGACCCTGGCTGTGCTTCTATTAGTGGTGCTAAAATTATCATGGTGCTGTTCCCTGAATATTTCTACATAATCAGAAGGGCACTGAGGGTGGAGACAAAATTGGAGTACTTTAATATGTATATTATTTCACAGTAAAGTACAAACTGCATTAATTCGGTTTGGATTTAGTGTATTTGTGAAAGCAATTCTCCAAAAAGTCACTGGGGAAGAAACGGCATTCGGCAACATCATCAACCTGCCTCATTACGGCGCCACACACGAATTATGGTTTTTTAAATTTTTACTTTAAGGGACCAGGCTTCTTGAAAATTTTGACATTAAAGTTTGTATGCTCTGTCTCAGGGGCATTTTTTTTTTTTTTTTCNTTTTTTTTTTTTTTTTACTGCACTAATTAAACTTGCAGTGCGCTGTATTAGATTTGCTGTTTCAACCTTTGCAGGGCTAGCAGAGGAATGTGGAGCTGAGAGAAATAGAGAGGTCTGTAATGAGGGGAGAAAAGCAGGATAACAACAGGAATAAATGGAGTGATGGAAATTTGCATCAATATCAAGTACCGTGTGTGGGGAAAGATCAGAATGGAGATGGTGGAAAAGGTTTTAAAAACTGAATTAATTATTCATGGCTGACGGTCTCCTTTCCCACAGCGCGTCTCTCTGGGCCTGTGGTTCATGTCTTTCTTGTATCGAGGAATCGCCGGGTCCCAGGGCGTTTGCTGAACATTGAGCTGGGAGCAGCAGCATGGCAGCTCTGGCAGCGCTGTAATAATTACCAGCCTTCTCCACTCGCATCTCCTCTAATCCCAGTTCAGCACGTCTGCGTCAACCTCACACAGCATCCATAACATCCCTCATTTGTTTGTGAGGCATTGTGGAGGCTTTGCAAAGTACCTTAATTTTTTCTGAGGCTTATTCAAAGTCGTGCTATAATTTAACCCCTTGTATCTGAGCGGTACCGGGATTTTAATGATGTTTTCATGAAATACCATTCACGGACGGCATATCTGTCAACCAAATAACGTGATAGCTGACTGTGAGTTTTACAGTCACGTGAGGTTCCAAACTTGTGGTCACATGACCCAGGGGAGCCAATAGTCATTGAGTTAGAGGCATGCATAATGCGTAATGCGTAAATCAGCGGCACACATTCTTCCCGTAGCGCATGTATCTGCATGACGTTAACGCTGTGAGAGAGAAACAGCAGTTGTTGGAGTGCTGGAGTGGATCGGACGTTTGAAGATGGCAGAAGCCTGACTTTAGTGTTCTCAGGAAATATTTTGGCTGTTCTTAGTGAATACTTGTAAATAGTTTTGTGGGTTTTTTTCTGTTTTGACATTTTTGTGCATCAGAAAATAGTTTTACAAGTGTCAGTTTCTATAAGCCTGATATGTTGATTGTTATATGTTGGTTATTTTTTGTTATGTTGTGCAATAAAAAACTCATTTTGGAGGTAAAAGTTAAATGTTGGTGAAAAGCAATATTTCACAGACACATTACTTGTACCTCTAGGCCGTCTAGTACAACTAAGACTAAAATGTATGAAAAATTTTTGTGCTTCACTTCCAGTACATCAAACTTGGTGGAGCTGCAGCTCAGAAGTTTTACAACAAATCAAGTAGCACCAATAGCTACTTAATCATTGTTATTGGAGTGATATTCATCTCTAATTTAGAATTTTGAGAAAACGGAAGTAAAATTTTCATTTTTCTGTTGTATTTATTCAGCTCTCAGTGTTCTGGTGATAGTGACAGGAAATCTTCCTCTATATCTAAATTCTCCAGTGTCACTTATCCATACAGCAAGATTGTGCATGTTGTCCTTATGGTTGTGGAGTTATTACAAATTAAAGTTGTGCATGCCATTTTTTAGACGTAAATTCCAAGAAAGAGCTCAGGGTATACGATCAGGCAAACACAGCAATTCAAAACGAGTCACAGGCTGTGCATGTGACTCATTTTGCTGCATTCTTCACTGAAAGAAGTAACGCTGCTGCGGCTTCTTCAGCGCCAGCGACACTCGACAAATGCTCACTCTTCTCCACTTCAGTTTGTTCTAGCTCCCGTCTGTCTTCCTGTGCCATCACGCTTCCTCTCACAGCAACACTTGGAATGTCTCTGTGGCGAATGAGTCGCGGCAACAGAGCCGCAGACTTAACCTTACATTTCACACGAATCGCAGGGAAACATCACAAGCCCTTGCTGCAGCAGCTTCGGGGGAGAGGTGAGAATGTCTGATTTTGCCACGTATCAAATGTGCCATAATTCTACGGCCCGTGTATCTCCCACCCTCCCAGGCCTGGCAGACCGCCTCCTATGCCTGCTGCCCACCACGCCATAACTTTTCTCTTTCAGTGGGGGGAAACAAAACACACAGCCTTTAATAAGGGAGGACAATACAAAGAAAATTTTATGATCAATTTACATTACTGCAAAGCCGGTGAACGGCTCCTCAGAGTCCGTGTGCTTTACAGTCGGAGGAACTGTTGTCCTGCAGGAAAGATTCCACTCCTGAAGCATCATTTCAGCACTGCCTAATACCTCATTCTGAAGAGGAGACTCTTTGTCAGACAGCAGGTTTGGCTGAGAGCTGTGATTGGCCAGCCAGTCTGCAAAACTGGGTTTAGGCATAACATTAAAACTAATTGGAAATAATAAGTCACAAACCTTCTCTTGGTTAGGTTTTGGCATAAAATTGTAAAATTCTTAAGACTTGAGGTTAGGGAGCTGCTTTCTTTAAAGGACCATACCAAGGTTTTTCATGTTTGAGCCCAATTTTCCATAAATAAAACTGTATTTTGGCTTGATTTTGATGAAGATTCTCAGTCATCCAGGCGGTAGATAAGTTGTAGAAAACTCAGTCAGGTCAACTGGATTCAAGTTTTAATTCTGAAACGTTTCACCATCCATCCAAATGGCTTTGTCAGAAAGAAATGAAAGCAAAGAAGGATGTTAAACCTCCAGTAACTACAGTAACTAATCTTCAATTCAAATCAAACAGATATTATTCAAATCCCTTTGAATAATGCGTGATGTGAATTGCATCATTCAAATTTAAAACNACAGATATTATTCAAATCCCTTTGAATAATGCGTGATGTGAATTGCATCATTCAAATTTAAAACAAATTTTAATTTCTGATTTTTAATGGTCCCCTGGTTGGATGCAGAACCTGTCCCCAAATGTCTTTGGAAGGGAAGACAGCAGCACTGTAGGTGGTGGTAGATTGTATCTGAGACTCCATTTCTGTTGAGGGAAGGTCTCTCTACATGAACATAAATGGCCTCCTTCACTCCTCTCTGTCCAAAATGTGCACATTAGAGATGCGTGGATCGGCTCTGACGTCATCCAAATCCGCATGTATGCTTGACTCATCCATCTGCACCCATCTGAAGGAATTATTTTGTCCAATTTAGAGCACCCGCATGAACATTCCACTCCACCTCTACCGGTGATGATATCGTAACATATTACACTGAAGTAGGCTGGTTTTAATTAAATTAATATGTATTTAAAGTAAAGATTTTTTGTTTAGAAAAATTGATCCATGCGTCACTACTGGCTATCATATAGGCTACTTACAGCTCTTCTCAGCTGTTGCAGATGACATACCCAGCACTTGACTTGTCGTCATGGTTAACTATTTCACTAAATCGCTCCCACACAGAACTTTTCTGTCCTTACTTTTTTTGTGTTTTTAATTCTCCTCTTTTAATTTTCTCCTGGATCTTCTTTGTCTCCATTGTACGTTGCCGCTCAAGACTTTAAAGCATCCCGCACCTGCCGCTATGAGAGTCTGCTAAATCATGCCTGACGAAAAATTAAGCTTAAATAGCCTATGTTGTTCACATTTTAGAGAATGTAATTAATATTTTCCTCATTAATGATGTATGAGGCTATTTATGTGTGTGTGTGTGCGTGTGCGTGTGCGCATGTGCAATCTCATACCACCATTTTGGATTGAGGACAAATGATTTAATCACGATATAAACTTCCATCTACGGCAGCAGAAAATCTTACAGACTATCGGAGCCTTAAAATGAATAAACTGAGAAATAATCCTCCAGCAGTCAATTTATTATGATTTGTAGTGTGACCGCTGTTGACGCCATGTTTTACCTTGCAAAGCTACTTCAGCGTAATGCAGAATACTAACTTGAAACAGTGCATGCTTCTTCAGCTGAAGTGGCACAAAGTGCTTCCCTGAGAGTGTGAGACAACAAACGCCAGCTTATTTTGATAAAACAGCTACAGACAATCCATCCTAGGGGAGGGTTTTTTGTGTGTGTAAGTGTGTGGTGTGTGTGTGCATACACACAGGAAGTTATGCCTGAATACACACATACACGTGCATTAAAGTGGGAATTCATGTACTGCACTGTACCAGCAACAGTTGTGTGTTTTGCTGCTTAAGGTGGATACAGACAACATTTCTAATTTTAGCCATGAAACGTCTCTCCTGTCAAAACTCTTGTACCTTTATGTCATTTTTACTCCATTAATGCAGACTGGCATGTTGGTGTGTAGTAGATTGTGACATGAGGGTGATAATAACATTGTTTGGGTGCCTAAATGTAGATATGGCTCAAATCATGTAGAACACATATGTCAAGCTCATGGCCCGTGGGCCACATCCAGCCCGTGGTGCAATTACATCTGGCCCGCGAGATAATATCTAATTTCTGTAATAACTGGCCCGCCGCCTGTAAATAGCACACGCATTACAGATACTACAAATCCCAGAATGCACTGCAACAGCCGGTGTGTTAACCACACCTGAAGTGCCGGCCCCTTCCCCTCCGTGCCCATCCAGTCATTTTTAATGAACTTTTGCTGCGTTCGACTACCTCGGAAGTCGGATTTTTCCCAGTCAGTGCTTCAACTTCGAGTGCCATTCCAATGCATTTTTCCAAGTCAGAAGTCAGAAAAATCCAACTTCTGAGTTAACTCGAATGCAGCATTTAAGCTAGCCCGTGAAGAAATGGCCATACGAAACATGGACTCTGAAAACAGGCTTTTAACACAGCTGGGAGTTAGAGAAGCTGTCTGCCATCATGGATAAACATATTTACCTTGTTAGCAGAGCTGATGTGGCTGCAATTAAAGAATATAAAATAAGAAGACATGCTCACATTTAAAATATTATTCTCATTTTACTTGTTGATGTTATTAATGAAAAACAAAGATTTTAGATTTCCCTTGAGGAAAACTACGTACCTCTGGTTTGTTCTTGGGAGCAACGGTTAAAGTGAAGTTCATATTATTGTATGAATATTTTCTCATAACACCTCTGATGAAAACGAGGCCAATTTAAGTTATGTTTTCAATAAAGGTCTATTTGGCCCTCGACTTGGACCCAATTTTTAATTTTGGCTCCCTCTGTAATTGAGTTTGACATTCCTGATGTAGAAGATGAAGCGAACGCACCACAGCTATTCATTTAACTGACCATCGAGGACACAACACAGTGCAAAAGTCTATTCTAGAATTCTCAACCTCTAACAGTAATTAACAGGATTATTATTAATTTTTTTACTTTCTTTTTTGAGTACAATTTGATATTTTTGCCGATTTCCCAAAAACAAAAACGCCAGTCGTTATGTGTATCCTATGATGGA
>VXCM01002731.1:78476-117528 GCA_014773175.1 Lucifuga dentata
TTTTTTTTTTTTTTTTCAAATGATACTTTATTATTTGGTGGAAAAGAGATAAAGATACACAAATCATATAAACTGGAACAAGTAATTCATCAATATTTTATATAATGCCCTCCCACCCTCCCAGAACCCCTCCATCTGATCTGGAGGAAGAAATACGGTTTTATCCTTTGGGAAATGATTGTCAGTAACGTTACGTGTATGAAAATTCAATATATTAGGCTCAGACATGCAAAATGGATGGTATGGTCCTTTAAACAGATGTGTTACAAGTTCATGTCAATATGTTACAGAAAAAAATGACTAATCCAAACGAAGTGTTCTTGCAGAATGTATTTCTTTTGGCATGACCGCTCACAGTTTTACAACTTTGTTACACGATAGAAATGAGGAGAAAGAACAAAAAATATATCCTTGTTAAAACAATCCACACAAAAGCTTCAGATAAGACTAACTTTTCAAAAAGGCAATAAAGTTTCTTCACGGAAAACAGATGTATCTACACAAGAGTGATGCCATCTTTCATGCAAATAGATCAAAGTCACTATAGCCTGTATGTATATTACTGATCTATTGTTATAAAAATAGAACACATTTTCCCTTAAGTTTTCTTTAATATGACAACACATATCCAGTATTTTCTGCTTGTCCTCTTGCACAATCTGCTTTATTTGTCTTTCTTCTGGGCAAAATAAATAGATTTTGTCTGATGCTTTCATTAGTTTGCGTGCATTTCTGCCGGCGTTGCAGTTCCAGCTTTTATTCTCTTTTCTCATTCAGTTTGAACCTCCTATTTCCACTGAACCAAAACTGTTTTTTCAAGGCAAATCTTGAGGGTTTTTGCCTGAAGTCCAGCACAACTTAAACCGAATACATTAGGATGGAATGCTCTGTTCAGAGGCAATACATCTCTGATGAATATGTGAGTATTTTCACAGTTTACATTCATTCTATGTGATGTCTTGTTGCTGATGACAGGATAAATCTACAGGGATAAGAGCAAAGGCTGCACTGCACTTATCAAAAAATACATCAAAATATGATATAAAAGATAAAATATGATGCTGAAATAGGCATGAAAAGATGAACCAACAATAATATGTAAATGTAAATGACTGTGATTTTATATATGAGTCCATAGAGTGAGTAAGCTGAAATGAAATGAATGTTGAAGATGACTGAGCCGTACGGAGCTTCGGTTCATTGACTCTCTGCCATAACTGGAGCTTTGGTGGTGTAGATTTTGGTCTTCATCCAAAGCTATGAGTCAGCATAATGGAATACTGCTGTGTAAGTTTGAACTAATCCCTCATACATATGAAATTAAACAAATTCGTTCCAAAGTTTATTTAGCTGAAAATCATCATCATCATGTCAGCCAAATGCAACATGTTTCAGAAGAAAACGCATAAAAACAGGGTGATCAAATCTCCTAGACAGCTGGCTAATTCTTTTCATCATCATGATATATAAAGAAGCCACTTTTGGGAGTGGCTGTGTTATCGTTTAATTTTAATAAGGCTGAGTGATGTTTAACGAGACAGGCGGAGAGTGAAGTGCAGCCAACACATCGGGCCGCAGAGAACAATTTTAAGGGTTGCTGCCATGCTGAACTGCATTTAAGCCAAGCGATGCTGCAGAATGCTATGGTACGTTTCTCAAAAGTGCAGTGATCAGTGAAGTTGTTTATACACAATTCTAAATGATGATAACCATTTTTAATAAGCTCATCAATATGCATGTAGTGCAGGCAGGATTTTTAATAACAGTCTTAAGTTTTAGTACAGTAGCTTTATCTGGCAGCCACTCAGGCTCCCATGGTAAAACCCAGAGCCGCATAAAATAATATATCACACTTACAGATCATTAGTTACTTTAATTCTTGTGTGTGTGTGTGTGTGTGTGTGTGTGTGTGCGTGCGTGGATTTGGGCAGGATATGCAGTGAAAATATTTGCATATTTATAGTAGGGAGCTGTTAGAATGATCTCATCTTTGCTACACAAAGACAACGCTGTGCGTGTCTTATGCTTTGTATGAAGACATCAAGACATGCACAGCGTTGTCTTGATGATGTCTTGATACTTTGTATTATCAACTGAGTGGAGAAAACACACATCTGACATGTTGTTCTACCTCAGATCACATTTTATCACAAATCACATCACATATGACCTCTGGGCTCAAGAATCCAGGTGCAAATGAGCCATCGCTAAACTGCTGCAAAATCATTAATTAAATAAGATTCAGAGTGACAGAACACAGTCAAAATGCCTGGAGGCAAAAAGGACCGTTAGAAAGGTTCCATGTTGTTCCATGTTTTCATTTAAGAGACCCTATTAATAAGAGTTTGCCATATTTTAATGTGGAAAAAAAATCCACTTCTACTTTACCGTGCTGCAGCACCACTTTGCACACTGAGCGAAAACTGTTCATTTACTGTATTCTGCCTCTTTGAGCCCAAATATATACAAGTACGTCGATTAGTGTTATATTTGAGAATGCTTTCATGTTTATTAAAAAGTCAATAAATAAAATAAAACAGAACCCAACTGACATATCAGCAAGTCAGATATTCTTCCAATTTGATGAATTCTTTCTAGTGTTTGTTATACGTTTATGTACAAAAAACAACATATATATATATATATGTATATATATATACACATATATATATATATATATATATATATATGCTTGTATCATTTTATATATAGAAAAATTCCTCATAAAACAAAAGAACAACATGAAACACACATACCTACAGATTATATTTTATGTAAATCCATCATACATAAAGTTTTTTTTTTACTGATGTGTCCTTTTATCAATTTGGAAAAAAAAAATCTCGTCTGAACTTTAACGTTGAGGGCTGAGGATGCAAATATTGTTCATGAAAGTGAAGAAGATGCTGTGGGCTTTTTGGAGATGTCCGCTAAATTTTATAGTGGCTTTATAAATGACAGCAAAGCAGGTAACTATGACATTTAAAATTTATAAATGAAGATGTTATTGCAGGTTAAAAGTTTGAAGTGTGTGTAAATGCTAGGTAACAGCACTGTTTCCATGGTTGCATTTGTCCGAGCTGCTCAGTGTGACTCCTGTCTGTAAGCAGTGACATATTCTTAGTGTAGGAGGAGCTTCGCCTGCTGGTATGGGGTCACTCCTGCTCTTGATGCTGCAGCAAGCGCATTTCTGAGCCTCCATAAGAACAGACTCGGCGAGGCCAGCGGGCCGGCCTGCATATGGCCACGATCGTCCCCGTGGAATCGCAGCACCGCCTGCCCACCAGCGCAGCCCACCTGCTCCTCAGCAGAGCCAAGCGAGCCCTTATCCCCATGCTGGCTACACTCCTGCTGCACACACACGACACACGCACACAAAGCCAAACGAAAACGTCACCTAGTTTGTGTTTCGGCCAATACTTAAGTTGTTCTAGGCGCTCATGCATGTTTTACACCCACAGTGTGATCACATTGTCCTTGTCAAAGGCAAAGAGAACACGTCCAGGCTGAATACTGCAGCAACACATATCTATTTTCATCTGCATCCTCGTCCTAAAAGACACGGCGAATTAAAGTATTAAAGTACACAGTTCATCATTAGCATATCAGAGAAAGAAAGAATCTACTGACACGTAGACAAACTTGCTACACAGCATATTCACCAGTTTGAAAAAAATAAGATTTTTTAGGCAGGGAAAAAAAATCGTGGAAATTCTACAAAAATTCAACCAAAAAAAACAAAACAAAAAACAAAAGACCTAGATAAGTTTAGTTTTCAAGATTTTTTTCCATATTTGACATCATGTGATCCATTTTTGATTATTTTGGTACTTTTTAGTGAAAATTCTATATTATTTTTGCCTTACTTTTGCCATACACATTACGTTACCAGCAACCGTTTTCCGAAACATAAAACCATAAATTACTTTTATTGTTATTTTGCTATCTTTCAAACCCACCTTAAAATTCCATTTTTTTTTTACTTGCTAACACATATAACCACATGTAGAAGTCACGATTGTTTTTAATCTCTTGTTAAAAGCTGTCTTCTCCTGGCACTATATTCTCAGGCGGAGATATACATTATTTTCTGTGCAGCAGCTACGTGATGGATCGGTTAAATTAAGCAACTTCAACAAAAACTACGAACGATGTTTGGTTCGCGGTGATAGATTACTTAACTCAAGCACGTTTCAAATCTCTACAAGTTGATGTTTATAAGCATACGGGAATGAACTGAAAGCAATGGCTGTCTGGAAAAACAATTCTAAAATGTTTTGAGAAATGGTGCATTAATGTAACAAATATATATGATTCTTTTAGCTTTTAAATGATCATTTTGTTTCCTGCTCCACTCCAGCCCCTTCCTGTTTTAGTTCCTTATTGATTCATGAAACACACATGATGCATTTATATTAGTTTTGCTTCTCGAAATGACGTCTGCTCTGTATGTTAATGTGATAGAAATCTGCTGAGAACGTTCCTGGCTACAGCAACATTCAACTGAGCAGATGTGATAAAATGACGGACTCGCTTTAAACATGCATGGCAGCAAACGAATGTCCAAGTGTGTGCAGAGAAAATTGGAGGCGTAACACAGAAAGCCCTTGGGGTCAGTCCTCTGAAGCAAGCTTGGCCTTTCTTGTATGGGTTAATGTGGAAAAGCAGGCGCACTGCTCTACAAAAACCTCCTATCCAGCACAAAGCTGGACTCGTGCTTCTTTTCCTCCCACGTGAATGAAAAAAGCCGATCTCCGAGGCCTTTCTCCAGTCAATAGTAGCAGTCTGTACCTAAATATACTTCCCTCTGTTTTCTTGCTTTGTCTAGGCAGCGATACAGTTAACGTGTTCTTGGTGTGTGTCGATGCTCCATGAGGAGAGAGAGGCTCATGTAACGCGGGGAGGAGTGGCGAGGAGCCAGGTGACTCAGAACATGTGACAGGGGGTCAGCATGGTGGGAGGTGCTGAGATGAATGACTGAGGTGTGAATCTTTGTCGCTAATGGAGGCATCCACCTCCGCCAGGCTCCTTCCTGGAGTCTGCCATTAGCTCTCCTCCAGCCTCGTGTTCAGCTATGAGCCTGAGATGAATTATTCCTTTGGCGTATTTGATTTTAGTACATAGGCTAAAAGCGGCTGTAATTGTTTCTGCGACTTCAAACCCTGAAGTGCAAAGAAAACTGTAAGCTGTTAAACTTAATATCTGCAAAGGTGATAAAACGGCCTTTATGTATTTGCGTTTTGGCTTATGCAAAAATCTGAAACGCTTCCTCTTCACACTTCACCAGCTAATCTGACCATTCTCTGCTCCTGTTGTTTGTTGCCTTGGTTACAAAGTCCTTCAGTGTGGCATCATAGTACAGTACAGTTCCTGCTGAATGTTAAAAAAAAAAAAAAAAAAAAAAGCATGATTTGCTTCGGAGGAGGATGTATGCTGTGCTGCATACTGCTAAATTTAGAAGGCTCGTGTTTTTCTTGCTCATCCAAGTGGCATGTTTATGTCTTAAAGCAGCAAGCAAAGATAAAACATTCATGTAAATTAGCGTGCGGATCCATGCTACTATTGTGTCTTTCACGCGAGAGGAGCAGGAACAGTCGTTTTCTATCGTTTTGGTGGGTAGAGCTCAAATCATCCATGTCTGCCACCTGTTTCCTCTTCCCGGTTTCCCTCCCGCCTTTTATCTGTTAGCAATGATTTTGAAAGTGGGTTTTATTCAGTAAGACACGGCTGCATCTCCTCACAGCCAAATTTAGTCTAATTGGTGAAACACAGGCAGGTTCAGGTTGAAATCAAACTCTTAGGCTCTGCTGCTTTAATATCGCCTCCAAATGATCATTCCACTCCATCAGGGCTCAGACAGGAAGCAGACAGCAACCTGCTGCTCAAAACACATCATGTCAGGACAGACTTTAAAGTTTCTCTGCAGTTTCACAGTTTTTTTTTTTTTCTGCAGCAGGAAAAATACTGGTATAGATCCTTTAAATGCTCATTGACATGCACTTTAAAGGGTAACTAAACATTTAAATAATTTTTCAGCTGCAAATTACTGATATTGTAATATTATGAAAGTATTTCAAAGTCATCAAGCATGCAGGTATATATGCTTAAATTCTGCTTTTTTTCAGAAAAGTGTTATTTCTCTGTCATCTCGTGACTCAGATTTTGTTTTACTATGTGGATTTAAAGGACCATACCACCCATTTTGCGTGTTTGAGCCTAATATATTCAATTTTCATACACAACGTTACTGACAATCATTTCCTAAAGCATACTACTGGAACAGTGAATTAAAAATCTTTTTCCTACCTTCNGTTACTGACAATCATTTCCTAAAGCATACTACTGGAACAGTGAATTAAAAATCTTTTTCCTACCTTCCAGACCTTCGTTGGTTTCAGTTCATTCTGCTATTAAAGTCAACTTGTTGATACTTGAAACGTTCTTGGGATAGGTAATCCATCATCACCAACAAGATGTGTATTCAGGTTTTTTTTTAGAAGTTATGTAATTTTAGCATTGAAGCGCAATAAAAAGCGTGGAGTGAATGTATGCCTCCACCAGGGAATATAGTCCCAAAAGAAGACCTGCGTTTATGGAAAAATTTAAAGGACCGTGACTTCATAAGGCTGTGTAACTATTAGCAGGAGAAACATGGATTTTTAAGGTGGGTGTATCACTTGAATATTTGATTTTGAAAGATTAAGAGATTTAGCAAAATATCAGGAAAGCTGAAATACGGTTTTATCCTTTGGGAAATGATTGTCAGTAACGTAACATGTATGAAAACGGAATATATTAGGCTCAAACATGCAAAATGGCTGGTATGATCCTTTAAAAGTAATATGTTGTACTTTTTATTATGTTCTTTCATTTATATGTGTAATATAGCATGAAGTATATGTTGTCCATTCTCACAGTTGCAAAATTTGAGTTTCATGCAAAAGAAAACAAACTCAGAGGTCCTGAGCTGCCATGAAAGCTTCGTTTCTGATTCGATCTTTACTTCTGAATCAGCATGTAACACGAATTTACCTGGTTAGACATACGTGAGGTACGAGGAATGCAAGCGAGTGTTTAGCCAACATCATTCAGAACGCGCTATACTCTGAAAATTTATCTGTCCTCCATTTAAGACAATAATGCAAGTAAGATGTATATACGGATAGAATGAATAGGATTTTGGATTTTGCTAAATAAGAATGTTGTGTTGCGTAATCGGAGGGTCAGCCAGGTGAGGAAATGCATGCAGAGATGGCTTACTCCCATTATGAGTTTACCTGAATAAATTGATTTATAATCACATAATCTACATCTGTTACTCAGAGTAACTGTACTCCAATTTATATCGATTTCAGTCTAATTATGGTGCTTACATGACATTTGAAAAAATTGATTTCTTGCTTTAATCTGAGTATAATCAATGTTTATACATGTAAACATAATGAGGATTTCACAAGCTTTGGGCCAATCTAAACAGAGCAGGGTTTTTGGTTTGTTTTTGTTTTTTTTGGATGGGCTCTTTAAAGAGACAGTACCGAAAAATGGCCTGTTTTCACTCAGTGTGCACAGTAGTGTGAGTAAGGGATAGAAGTCGATTAATGTTATTTTTCACACATTAAAGCATTGCAAAGGCTTAAAAACAGACCCCTAAATGCAAATACAACAACTATAATCTGTTTTTGTGTCCTTTAACAAAAGTTAGCGTGACTCTTCTGCTTTTTGACTGCAGTCAAAACTGCACATCAAAAAATGACAAAAGCGAGGATGTCATTATGCAGCGCCATGAAAGGAAACCGCAGAGATCAATAAGCCTGTTGAAACTACAATGGGCTGTAAAAAAAACCATCCAGCTGATACCAGAGAATCATTAAGTCTTGATACAAGAGACAACTCAAAGCACATCCCTACCCACGTCACCACGGTGACGAACTGCCGGAGCACGAGGGACAACCTCGATTCCTATCGATTGGACTGCAGAGTAGTCATGCAACTGCAGGTTGTCTTCAGGCTCTATCATGCAACTTTAATGAAAATAGATTTCCCCTGTCCTTCACCTGCGCAATATGCGATAAAGTCGAACCAGAACCACATGCAAAGGAGGCAATATTACGACTCCAACCATCTAATAAAACAACTGATTAAAAAAAAAATGTCATAACTATTAGACCCTGGAAGATCTTGTGTGTTTGTCTGTTCCTCTTAGATAAGATCAGAATGTTCTTTGTCTTTTTTTCTGATTTTCACAGGACATTTCACCACGTTTCATCAGTGTCTTACAGCTCAGAACAGGAACAGCTACAGTCTGGTGTAGATACCAAAATGTCACCTTAGAAAAATGTTCTTTCTCTTTCTTAAGCACACTGAAATATTATGTAAAAAAAAAATACCATCTATTTCTTCGACAGGCAGTCAGCAAACACCGCCGTCTCCTGCAAATCAATAATAATACCTTCCATTCATCACAGACTTTATCCCTTCAAACCCTGTTATCTGTATACTGTTGTGAATGAGGAAATGACAGGCAGGCAGCTGGGGTGGCAAACTGAGTGGAAATGGCAGGACACTCCACACAGGAGGCCCATTACTGCTAACACACGGCGGAAAGAGAAGGATGCGCCAGATTGAGACACAGTAACGTCACCACTTTCCTTCTATAAGCGACTCACTCAAAGATGAAAATGTCTACTGTGGCAGCGTGGATCGATGCTGAGGTGAAATATTAATCTATATCCATTTAAAATTCCCCTTCAAATTTTCTATTTGTGGATGCCAGGCGGGGCTGCTCTTTGAAGCCGCATGGCACCGCAAGTAACCCTTTCGCTAAAGATGAGTTTTGAGAGAGTTGTCCATGGACTCTTTTCCATCTGAAAATCCCAAATGATGAAATCTGTCCGTGTGTCTGTTGAAGTGACTCATTCATGTATGTTGTTGTTTGCCTGCTGCTCTGTTCTGCTCTTATGTAACGTGATGACTGATGACGGCGTCTGTGTCAGTCACTGCTACCAAAACGCCTTCAACAAGTCACAGACAAATGTTCTGAGAAACAGTACAGATGAGGGAATAAATAATGAACTGCTCCAACTCATCCTATAGGCAGAAAAGTCCCTGCAGCTAGATTCCGCCTTCTTTTAAAGGACCACCCATTTTGCATGTTTGAGCCTAATATATTCAATTTTCAAACACGTAATGTTACTGACAATCATTTCCCAAAGCATACTACTGGAATGGTGAATTAAAATTGTTTTTCCTACCTTCCAGACCTCCATTGGTTTCAGTTCATTCTGTTATTAAAATCAACTTGTTGATACTGTAAACGTTCTTGGGATAGGTAATCCATCATCACCAACAAGACGTGTATTCAGGTTTTTTTTAGAAGTTAAGTAATTTTGGCATTTAAGCGCAATAAAAAGTGTGGATTGAATGTATGCCTCCACCGGGGAATATAGTCCCAAAAGAAGACCTGCNGCGCAATAAAAAGTGTGGATTGAATGTATGCCTCCACCGGGGAATATAGTCCCAAAAGAAGACCTGCGTTTGTGGAAAAATTTTAACTATGACTTCATAAGGCTGCGTAACTATTAGCAGGAGAAACATGGATTTTTAAGGTATAATATAAAATATCAGGAAAGCTGAAATACGGTTTTATCCTTTGGGAAATGATTGTCAGTAACGTAGCATGTATGAAAATTAAATATATAGGCTCAAACATGTGCTCACACACTTTGCATCATTAACGCATCCGTCACAAGTCCCTGCAGCAAACAGAAGCATGAGCTGCTTCACGTGAGAAAGGATTTATTCACCGTTACTTTCCAGCTCATTTCTCATCGCCGACTATTGATCTGCTGGAAACGGAGGCCAGGTGCTGCTACAACATATCAACATGTATGTTCCTGCAGTTTGTCTCAGATTTCATGGTGTCAGAGTTCTTTTGGCTGCTTGGGTCACGTGAGGACAGCCATGCTCCGGTTTGATTGGTGGACATGAACCAAACTGTTCCACACTGAGTCAGACATAACGGAGAGGCTGAGAGTTAACTAAATGTCGACTTGATTTATGTAATTAGTTACAGGAGGTCGTTTGTTCCATGAAAAGCAACAATCAAAAGCCTTGTATTCGCATAAATCCCATTTATGACAGAATACATCTGCAAGCTGTTTGGAAATGTTTCCTGATGAGGCAGCAGGAAGAATGGCAGCATCGTCATTTATGTAGTGTCCAGTTCATCTGCCAGAACTCTGAATCCATCCATATTCCCTCGCATGTGGGTTATGTAAAGTCAATACAACAGTCAGCCTCTGCAGTGGCCACACACACACGTTTAGATTCTGCTCTTCAAAGCCAGAGACTTCACTCTCAATCCACACACACACACACACACACACACACACACACACACACACACACCACGGCTCATAAAAGGACCCACTTCTATCTTATTAGTTTAGATCTCACCCTTCCACACTTGCTTGTTATCTGCGAGTTAAGTCATTAAACTCCCGTGTCTTGTATAACACGGGTCCCTCACTCACACTCAGAGTGCTATTCTTACACTCTCGACACTCCCATCACTGGAGCTATACAATCAAAAGAAAAAACACACATTTGGAGTGTCTCTGGCGCTCAAATAACGTCAGCGGCGCCTCCCTCCTTCAGCTCCAAGAGTTCAAATGTGCATTTTGCTCTCACAGAAAATGACCAAAGAAAGATAAAAAGTCAGGAAAAAGAAAAATATAGAGGCAAACAGGAAAAACTTAGCTAAAATATGAGTGGATCCATCAGTCTCCATGTGTAAAAAAACTGAAGTATATATTAATATTTTTGGCTGTTGACAGCAGTAACACTGTGTAATGTAGAGTGTGTATAGCAGCACAATCAGCTCTCAAGGCTTATATGAAGAAGTCGTGTTTTCTCACACGGGGACTGTAGATGCTGAAGACTCCAAGATCCCATATCAATTATAATCAGCACAAAGAAACCCATGCAAGTATCTTAGAGACAAAGAACACGAACTCGTTTACCCCCTACAAGCATAAGCAGAGAAAACATAAAGGGAAATACTAAATAGGCAAAATGTTAGTAGTATTGTAATACATAGGTATGAATGAGTATATGTGCACAAATTTATCCAAAACCTATACGTGGACTTCTCTGTCATCCTCCTACTTTAATTTATTTGCTCCCTAATTATTTCACATGTATTAACAACAACTTTGTGCATCTGCCATCACATTTCTCAGCCAATCATCATTTTCTCTCTCAGCAGTAAGAATGAAGAGGGATGCAACATAAAGTTGGAGCTGCACTCTCCAGAGGTCTCATTGTGTAGAAATAGTGAGGCTCTGAGGTAATCTGCTGCAGGTGTGAAGCTCTTAATGCACAAATCATTACATATGGCTCACTAGTGACCCAATATGCATCCATCAACTTAAAGGACGTCTTTCTTTTCCACGCTCAGCAGGCTTTCTGAGCTGCAAAAGCTGCAGATTTCAACATGAACTGGTGACTTGATGAATGTGAAGATGCTGTGGTGAGTCTCACCGAGTCTCTCAGGAGTGAGTTTGAGGAAAATGAGAGTGAGACAGTGGCAGAGAGTTCAGGGATGTGGTGGAAGTGTCTCACAGGCGGCTGCAGTAATCTCTTCCACTCCCAGCTGGTAGAGTTTATTCCTAATGAACTTGCGCCTTTGCATAATGCAAAACGCAGATTACGCATCCGTCCACAGAGCTAATTAATGTTTGTGTGAAAAAGGTCATCAGAGTGTGTTTTGAATACCAACTTGGAGAAATTGAAACTGGATAAATATGACTGAAGGTGCTGGAAGCCATCGTTAAAGCCGGACACACTCAGGAAACGAAAACACAAGCATGCTGATATACTGAGGTCTGACCCTGCCTCCGTGTGTGCGTGTGTGTGTGTAAAACAAATCGTTGTAAATTATCATTATATGAATGATGCTCTGTGTTGCATCCCCACAGAGTCGCAGCATCAGCGCTTGCAGAGAAAGATATAAAGATATGGATTATTAAATCAATATAATTTCATCCATTTAGGATAATTAAAGATTCTTATTGTAAAAAATATTTATATTTAAAATGAATAAATAATAATAAGGATTGTGCTCTGATGCTGTATTTTGTGTCAATGCCGAAATCACAAAGTTTACCAATTACAATTAAAATAAATATTTCACTTTTTAAAAAAAATAATTTTGTTGATTTTTCGGAAATTATCTTGGCTGCAATCACTTTTGCATCTATTATACAACCTTATGTAAAACTGACTTACCTTTAGCCACGTGGAGTAAAATTCCATTTTTCTGTCTGATGAAAGCGTTGTGCGTAATTGTGGGTTCATGTCGCGGAGTTATTTCATCTGCAGAATATTACCTTACTAATTTAAGTGGCTGTGTTTAATGTTATAAATGCGCTTAGAGTAAGTATGGATACACGCAGAAAAAAATCTGAATGCACTGTATTCATGCTTGTGCTGCGCGTCCTGACCAGTTCTGAGTTCACTGATTCCGAAACGTGAACGCGGCATCAAAACTTACCTTAACACCAAATTCCGCCACAAAACGTAGAGTCCAGCAGTGAACGTCGCACTCCTGTTTCACTGATCCTTCCTGTCAAGTTTCAAAAATAAAGTAGTTGTGCGTGAGGTTCTGCGCTCCTGCAGCTTGTAGTACTGTACCATCTGTTGTGCCTGTGCGCGGAGAGGAGGAGAGAAGGAGGAGGAGAGGAGGGGAGCGCGTCCGGAGCGCAGCGAATAGGAGAAGGAGCGCACAGGAGAGAGGAGAAAGACTTTAGGTCACTCTGACAGGGTGGAATTTATCAAACCCGCTGCATATCTTTAGTTAGCGGCTCTCCGCAGCACTGCGTGGGCTGGAACTCATCAGACACGTCACACAAGATAAAGCCAACACTTTACCACAATTTTGGTTTCAGTTCATTTCAGTAATCTATTAAAATTAATGAATTGTAGAGATTCTAAACGTGTGAAACCAGTGGCAGTCTGGAAGGTACACAGCAAATTCAGCAGTCAAAATAACTCTATAAGAGTTAATCTCAACACTTTCAAAGTGTCTCATGGGGTCCACTCCCAAAAGTGTTATTTCAACACTTTTCAAAGTGTTAGCATTTTAACACTATAATGGAGTAAATATTAACTCTGTGCAGAGTTGAAATTTAACACTGCTCGACACTACAAAGTGTTAAATATTCTCAACACCAGTGTCAGGAGTTAAAACTGAACTCTTTTAAAGTGTGACATATTTTCAACACTAGTGTAAGGTGTTAAAAATTAACTCTTTTATTGTGTAATTTTTTAACTACTTAAGAGTTACCCTCTAATTAGCATATTGTGTGTAAATATAGTACAGTACAATTTAATGTATGTTAAAAAAAATGACAGACCTATCCTGTTTGCTTCAGTCCACATTTTTATTTATTTCAGAAAATCTTAATTACTGACTATAATGCTGTCCAACACTAGTGTCTCTCCTCTTCATCATCAGCATGATGAAGAGGAGAGGAACACTTCTCACTGAACAAAGTGGAATCATTTGGCTCAGTAAGAAGTATTCTTCAGTTAAAGCTTATTAAAGCTTCAACAACAAAACAGCAAAATAACAACAGTGAGCAGAATGCAGCAGGGATATCATGACAAGAACACACACTCTCTCTGATGGTTACACACCAAAAAATAGAATGCATTCAAATGTAACTCGAACTGCTACAGCTGCAACAAATAAACTTATACAAAGCTGTAACATTCACAAAAAGGATGATAACAGATATTTACAACAGAACTAGAACTCAGAGCATGTAACACTGCTGCAAGCATGCTGGGAGAATCAGAGCAGCTCAATCCACCGTCGCTACAGTGTGTTTACTGCAGACTTTGCATGTCGCCTTTAACAGCAACTTTTAACTTCTCATGTTGGGCCTTTTAGAGCCTTTGTGTGAAAAACAATAACCTCATTCTAACTCCGTCCAGGAGTGTCACCTGCTAGCATGAACTCTTTGATAGCATGGCTGCTATTCATAAAGAGAGCGTGGAAAAACTTGGATATTATCAAAAACAGTCAAATTTAAGGAAATTAACATTTAAATGTTTACCTAACAATGAATTTTGAAGTTTACCATTGTTGTTGTGACTGCAGTTATGCTCAAACTAATGAAGCAGAAAAAACACCCAGCACCCTCAGAGTTGAAAGCCAGTGTCACAAACTTCCAGATCATCAAATCAACACCGTCAATGTTGACATGACAAAAATGGCTTCAACACCCAATTTTGACACCAACTATTTAGTTGACCGGGAGTCAAAAGAGGCAAATTACACCAAATCCATAGTTAGATTAACTCCAGACGTAGTTGGATTGACACTCTTTTCATCAACACCAGAATTTTAACTCTGCTGAATTTGCTGTGTAGGAAAAAGAATTCAAAACTATATTGCTCCAGTGGTGTTGTGGTAAATGGTGGGCAGTACACTGTAAAATGTGAGGAGTTGATCTTGATGTAAAAAACATCTAGGAAACTGATTGCATTGAAAAGGGTAAGTAAATGTATCTATATAGTCTTAAGTTCAAGTAGACATAAAGTAAACATAACTTAAGACTAATAGTCTAATATTAGATTTAAAGGACCAACCAGTGATTTTTTTTTTTTTTTCATGTTTGAACCCAACAAATACATCACACTGTAAAATGTGAAGAGTTCATCTTACTTTAAAAAAAAATCTAGGAAACCAATTGCCTTGAAAAGGGTAAGTAAATATAACTTTATAGTCTTAAGTTCAAGTAGACATAAAGTAAACATAACTTAAGACTAATAGTTATATTTACTTACCTTTTTCAAGGCAATTGGTTTCCTAGATTTTTTTTAAGTAAAATCAACTCGTAGATTTTGAGGCAGATCAAGATTAGGATACAAATCAATTCCTTTTTCCCCACTTTCATAGACGGGGCATTTTTCAGCGTTATAGTCTATCAAAAATTAAGACACAAAAGTTAAAGGACCATACAACCCATTTTGCATGTTCGAGCCTAATATATTACATTTTTCATACACGTAATGTTACTGACAATCATTTCCCAAAGCATACTACTAGAATGCTGAATTAAAAATGTTTTTCCTACCTTCCAGACCTCCATTGGTTTCAGTTCATTCTGCTATTAAAATCAACTTGTTGATACTGTAAACGTTCTTGGGATAGGTAATCCATCATCACCAACAAGACGTGTATTCAGGTTTTTTTAGAAGTTATGTAATTTTAGTGTTTAAGCTCAATAAAAAGCGTGGAGTGAATGTATGCCTCCACCGGGGAATATAGTCCCAAAAGAAGACCTGCGTTTATGGAAAAATTTAAAGGACCGTGACTTCATAAGGCTGTGTAACTATTAGCAGGAGAAACATGGATTTTTAAGGTGGGTGTATCACTTGAATATTTGATTTTGAAAGATTAAGAGATTCAACAAAATATCAGGAAAACTGAAATACGGTTTTATCCTTTGGGAAATGATTGTCAGTAATGTAACATGTATGAAAACTGGAGATATTAGGCTCAAACATGCAAAATGGCCGGTATGGTCCTTTGTGTGTCCTGTGCTGATCTACCAACAGGTGCAGTTTAGCCCATATCCAGATTTTGAGATGATGTGTAGCTAAGACGCTCAGACCAAAACAAGGATCTGCATTTCTGGAGACCAGAGAATGGCTGCATGTCACGCTGATGACGACGGTTTTTCAAACACAGATCCTCATATGTTCACTTTATACAGTCAGCTGTCACGCTTTTCTCACGGCCTTATGAACGATGACACGAGGTTAGCAGGATATACACGGAGGACGCATATTGGTGGTGACGTGGTCATGGAGGACCTAGTTTGTTTTGTCAAAGATTATTATATGATGGAGTCACTTATTTATCAATGAATCAAAAGCTTTTCTAAAAATGCATTACTGATTCTTATTCTAAGGGCTGTCCTGAACGTATGTTTTATCTCCTCTTAGTTCTGCATCTTTAATCACCAGAAATTCTGATTAAAATACAGCAGAAATATCAGAACTTTATTAAATGCTGTTCAGTTCTTATCTGAAACGTTTAAGTTTCTTTCTTGTATTTTGAGCTCGGCCATCTTTGCAGCAGATAAACTTTAAGTACACTTTGCTCGGTACTTTTGGTCGCAGACACACTGCGCTGTTTCACTACAAATGCCTGATATCACCGTAGCATCCGTGGCCTCATAGCATCACGGTGCTCGTGCTGGAGTTGCCATAGCAACGGTTGATCAGAGGGTTATTTTTCTGTGTTTGTGAACATATTGAGATGATAGGGAGAAGATCGTTTTATAATCAGTCGCCAAATAGATGACATTTTGCACACACAACAGCAACACAAGCGGGCTTTTAAAAGCCTGTGGAGTAATAAATGGCGACTGTTTTTGTTCCTCATTACAGAAACAAGCCAGAGCACGAATTCAGTCTCATTTCTCGCCACAGCACCTACCTCCTCTTTTGGCTGGTTCATGAATGGATGGTTCCTCTGGCTCCATCCTGTTACAGCACATCCTGACAAAAGCTTTTCAGAGGAGCCCATCAGAGATGAAATGATGAAGAGTGCAGGGAGAAATGAAATCGCCCCTGCAGAGGCGTCGCTGCTGACACTTTACCACTTTTAAAGGTCAGAGCTGACAGAATCCACAGAAATACAAGTATTAGTGGAGATAATGTAGTAAGGCGTATGGACGTAACCAAATACAGATGCATTAATAAGATAGACGGCTTCTTTAATGTCTTCTCTGTCCAACATCTGTACATAGTTATCAAAAAGTTGTCTTTTAGGTGTAGATAGACAGCCGAGTCTTGAGCTATGCTGGAGACTTCTGTGTTAAGGGATTAACCGCTTTACTATTAATCATGCTTATAAGACATCATAGTTTCTAAACTGTAAAAATTTACAGTTTAGAATAAGGATGAGTGAGAACACCATTATCTGTATCTGTATCTGTATCCATTCAACCACCTAAATTATCTATATCCGTACTCGGATGGGCGGGGCTTAACCCGGAGAGTTAAGAACTCTCCGGGTTAAGCCCCGCCCATTTTTTTTAAAAATTTCCTTTATTTCAGTCTGTAGCACATAGAAAACAAAATAAAAACACATACGTGAATGTTCCCAACAAACACACCTCCAAAACATACGATTCCAAGTAGCAAACCAACAGTCAAAATAAGAAACATCTCATCAGCAACTGAAAAGGTGTAGGCTGAAGCCAAAGCTTATATACCTACCCTTCTCACATTTCAGCATTTACTAAACATCATAAACATCACTAGCATGCTCCTTATAGGCAATAGTCCACATCATCTTATCAATAACATTTGTATGTCCATGAGGTGTCAGACCAATACTTCTTTATACTTCTTCAATACTTTAGATTTAAACATTTTCTAAATTTGATATTGTTTTACAAGTTTTTAAGTCATATTCAAGCTTTTTCCACAAATTCACCCCTTTTAACCGAAATGCATCTATTTTTCAAGTCTGTTCTTGCTTTGGTTTTCTTAAACATGACTTCCTTTAAGGTTGTAGCAGCTCTCTCTCTCTCGAAAAATAATTTGTACATTCTGTGGTAATAAATAATTATGTGCTTTATACATTATCTGAGCAACGACATAGTCTACAAGGTCATTAAATTTCAGTATCTGTAATTTAACAAAATTTAACAAACTTCTGCTGATGGTTCTTATAGCTCTCTTTTGTAGCTTGAATATTTGATTGGTATGAGCTTCTTTTTTTTCTAGGCTAGTTAGCCTAGAAACTAGTAGAAATGTGTGTTTGTATCAGTGCTAACGTGTGAATGTCCACAGTAAATGAATGTGTGTGTGTTTAGCTGTGGACTGAGAATAATGTTGAGCTGAATCTGAGAATAGCAATTATAGCTAATAGATGCCACTATGCTAAACTATAGCTAATAGATGCTACTGTGCTAGTGTGGACAGAGTGGGCTGTGAGTTGTGTGTAGTGAGGAGCTCTGTGATTGGCTGCCTGGATGATCATGCAACCATATGACACGCAGCGCTAGTAAACTACCCAATCAGATTTTTTTCCTTCATGAGTACGGATATTGACACATTTTACTCAGATGGTACGCATACCAAAGTGCGTTATCAGTAACAGATACTTGCTTCATCCTAGTACTCGGCTCATCCCTGATATGAACCCAGAGAGTTTTTTGTCTTTTGGGTTCTAAACTGGGGAAGTTTAGAAGAAGATGAAGTTAACTAGCAATTCTTACCTCTCCGGGTTAAGCCCCGCCCACCTAAATAAGATACGGACCCGGATAATTTAGCTGGTTGAATGGATACAGATACAGATAATGATATACTCGCTCATCCCTAGTTCATATGGAAGAAAAGACCAATTAATTCTAGCAACAGCTGATTCTCTCTGTGTGCGTGTGTGTGTGTGTGTGTGTGTGTGTGTTAAATCATATATAATTGTGAAACAGATTATTTCTCTGATTAGAGTCGTACCATCTAAAACTCAAACCGTGATGTTGTGGTAATGGTAACAATTTAAAACAGAAAAACGTGAATTATTCCCACCAGTTTGGTTTCTACACACTTCCACTTACATTCTAATACATATAAAACACACTGCTGCTATGAAACTCTCAGCTTTGGCATGTTTGAGGCTTATCTGTAAAATGTCTTTGTTTTCTCTCTCAGCATGCTAAAGCTTATATGTTATTCCTCATTATAGACTGTATGAATTTGACTCCATGACATGAGACGTTTCACGCATCTCGCCAAAGAAAATCATAAATATTTCCCATCGCAGCACTCAGAGGCCTTTTTACAGCCTGTAGATCCATCCAATTCCCCCTTAGTGGGATTTTTTTGGCATGCTGCACCATAGCCCACGGTGAAATTGAAATTAAAATTAGAGCAAATGAGAGGCTGCAGACTGTGTGTGTGTGTGTAGGATCTGGTTTTACTATGTTATAAAATAGATCAAAGGAAAGTGTTTTCTATTCTCATTTTAGATTGTGGTAGCACAACATTTCGTCAGCAAAGACACGTGAAACAAAGTGAGATTGTTGCTGATGTGAACCCGTTGACCTTTTTGCCAGCTGCAGCATACCCTACCATGTCAGATATCCATCATTTCCTGAGCAGCAAAGTGGTTCTGACTTAAATTGATCTGTGGATATTTGATCTGAAGCCACTTGCAGACATGGAATCTGTTAAATTGGCCGTAAAGTGCTGTAAAAACGTCAAACATGCAGGACCTTTACAGATAGAGACGCAGTCCTCGCTCGATATCAGGCATCTGCCAGGCGAGACTGAGAAACACAGAAAGTTATAATAAAAGTGAGAGATTGGTTGGTTGGTCATATTTCTGGTCATATTGTCATACGGAACGCCGTCTCTCATGACATTTTTCGCTGTCTGCTTTTCTCATCTTCAGCGTGTTCTTCCAATTTCTGCATCAGACTAATTTTTGGATATTTTATCACTCTTAAAACATGTGTTTAGGGAAAATCTGCCAGTCCAAAATGAGCTCTGTGTTCTAGCTGCTGAATTTAAAGCTAAGCTTAGCCTCGTGTGATTGGTCCATATGCGATATACAAAAACGTCTAATGTCAGAGCGCCGTAATCTTTGCTGGAAATGGGACTGCATTTATTTCCATTTGTACCATGAGGAAATGTTACAGAAATTTTAGGTCCTACGTAGTAAAATTAGAATTAAAGTAAAGTAAATTTTACTTAGTTAAAAAGTAAAGCTCTTGAGAAGCTGAGTGAGGAGTCAGAGTGTCTGGGTTTGCAAGTGTTCTGGATCAAGACTAAGATCCAGGATTTCAATGACTTCTTGGACTCAGCCATCAGCAGTGTGTCTGTATGCGAGGAGAGTGTCAAACTCATTGATTCACCTCAGTAGTGACATTCATGTCTCTGGGAGCTTGGCCTATGAGGTTCAGAGACGTCTGGGGCGGGCCTGCAGGGTCATGGGGTCGCTGAACAGGGGTGTATGGCGCTGGAGATGAGCTCGTTTCTAAAAAAAGATAACATTACGTCATCATTTGGAAGTTGTTCAGTTTTGCACTTCACAGCGTGGAGCTTCTACAAACTTCTACAAACTACCCGTTTGCTGCACGCCGTGAAGCGTGAAGCAAACGGGTCTGTAGGTGGAAAACTGTAACATGTCAGAGCATAAAGAGGCAGCAGACAGGAAGCTGGACATTGCTGCTAAAAGCTTTTATTTTGAAAGGTTTTGGTTAGAAAGCATGACAATTTATTTTAATAAAGAAAATACTCATTTGAATTAGGGTTTTTAATAGTTTAGAGACCACCCCCCCCCCCCNAAAAAAAAAAAAAAAAAAAATCAAAATAGCAAATCGGCCATCATGTGAAAAAAATCAAGCTTTTATTTTTAGGCCATATCGCCCAGCCCTAGCCAGTTGCGACACTACAGCCATGTGTTTTTCTGAGGATGATTCAGGTGTCTCATTGCTGAGGACCCCAGTGGACCAGGCTGAGAAGACGCCATGTAACACCTGGCTGTGGAAAGTGGATGGTCCACAAAAAGGGAATGGACCGCAAGGATGGTTGTCAATCAGGACCTGGAGCATTTCCGTCGCATGGTGGATGCAGCAACGTGCAGCCCAGCGCATGCTCCTGACCTTAAGGAAAATGATCATTCCTTTTCAAACATGAGGCTAAAGTGTTAAATTGCTGGTAAATTAACAGAATGGGGTGCATGTCTGAAAGGGGCTTTAGAACATGAAGCAGGATTGAGTTTTACTGAAATGAAAAGCTGATAAAACTGAGCTGATCACCTTCCAGCAGGTATGAGTGTGTTTGTGTTGGACATTAAGGTGCTGGAGCTTCAGAGAGTTTTTCAGAACAGGCATGCAGCCAAAGTAAAAAAGCTCTTCTCCATGCCTGTTTATTTATGGTGAGTATATCAACATGCCAAGATTCTTTGTGCTATTTCTGCAACAACACCAAGCTTATTTTTTTTTATCAAAGGCTTTGGGGCTTAGTTTAGATGATATGAATGAATTCTCACACCCACTGAGTGAAGTTTCTAAAAATTTGTCTTCTGCAATTTATTTCTGAATTTTTAAAAATAATTTGGGGTTGGTTTCACCCTTGGTACGGTTTGTTTGAGCAGATCTGAACACAGCAGTTATAGAGTCAGGTGACCAAAACAGCCGCATCCGGACCGGTTTGATCTCAGTCTGGTTCCAGACAAACTCTGGAACGGTTCTTTTGTGGTCTGAACGTGATCCGCTGTCCCTCCAAACCAACTCCAGGCCAATCTGGAGCTTAAAAATCTTAAAAGAGTCGTCGCATCCTGCTAACTCTCTGTTTAAATTTCTCCCTTCATGAAAAAGGCTCAAATCTTCCCGTCAAAGACGACCAGATTCATGAACAGCACACACACATCTGCACTTCCTGTTTTAAATGATTCTAAAGACCTCGCTTTCAATTGTTCTTTGTAATTGTTATGACAATTTTATGTTGTTTAGCTTTGATCAGATGTTGCACTTTTTAGCTGCTATTTATTGCTAATTAGCATTTTTAATGACTCTCAGGATTCACTTTTTAGATTTATAGATATATACGTGTAATCAGTGACGGTTGTTTGTTTATTTATTGTGAGCGCATCGAGACAAATTCCTATCAACTTTGTGTTGACATGGCAATAAAGTATTGATTCTGTTGATTTATTGATTGATCTAGAAGCAGAGCTGGTGCACATGGTTAATGTCCCTGGTGTTAATCCTACGGGAGGGAGAAACAAAACGGCAGTTTAATGCTGCATTCACAGACCTCGGAAGTCAGATTTTTCCCAGTTGGAAGTTCTGACTTCCGACCGCAAACCGTTCCAGCCAAATGTAATCAAAAAATCATGGCTAAACACCAATAAATACTGTAAAATTAATTAAACTTTGTAATAAATGCTAACAAAAGTAAAGTTAGATTACAGGACTGTTTGCTTGTGTTGTTTTACAGTGATATTCATCACAGTACTGAGCATTTATGCAGAGAAGTAATATTCTAAAATTATTTATGTTTATGTATCAATGGCAAACAGTTATTATACACTATAGATAGTTACATGGCAATAAATTTTGACCTTTTTATTTTCATGACATGTAAGAAAAATACTTTATTCGCCTTTTAGCTGATCATTTCCATTCACAAAGCTGGCTTCCACGGCACTGCCATGGTGAGTGACGTCAAACTGAGGTCTGTCGAATGCAGCATAAATAGTAAAAATGGCTGCTTTGACCTCGGAGGGAATACCTGGGTTACCTGGGCTGTGCAGGAATCAAACCCGCATCCTGAACACACTCCTAAGGGATTTGAAATGTGTGTTAGGTGTAATTATGTGAAGGAACAAAGCAATTTACAAGAAAAACTTAGCTCATGCCATACTGATAGTTTTCCATGTTTATCCACTGGACTGTTCCAAGAGGTTCGTTCTCACGTTGGTGGTTCGCGGCCGCTGGAATCTCTGAATCCGGCTAAATCAGCAGGGACCGGCGCTCATCGTTTGGCCTGAACAGACCAACGTAATACTGCTGAGTGTCTCTAAAAGTCAGCAGCCGTCCCTCGTGCCAGCTCCTCTGCTCCATCTGTCAGGCTGAGACCAGCACAGGGCGGGGAGATGTATCGTTGTAATCCTGTTGTGTGTAAGGAAATAAGACGTCAAATTCATCTTGTGCAGAAAGCAGAAGCTTCTCCCTCCACATTATTACCAAAAGATGTTTGTTTTGGTCATATATTACAGTCAACGGCAGAAATTTCCATCCTCTGACCTCACAAAGGCCTTAAACAGACGCCGTTTCCTGCTCCTCGGTGTCTGCAGCAGCGGTTCCCAATCTTTTTTAAACCTCAGCATCCCTTTATAGTCATTTGTTTTCCCACAGCAATCACAACCACCAACACACACCTCACACATTTCCCTCTTGAGCCATAATCCAAATAACTTTTACTGTAACGTCTGATAGTTTTTGTGGCCGGCTCAGGTCGAGGCCTGAGATTTGTCAACATATCTGTTATGTGTGTTTACTGTGTCAAATCTTTCTTTTGCTTTTTTTTTTTTTTTNTTTTTTTTTTTTTTTAAATATATATATATATATAGCTGACTGCCGTGCACCGGAACATGGAGAGCGTGTTGCATTATCCTGACAACTGCCAAATGTTCACTATCGTTTCATGAACAAAACTATGCTTGTTTTAACAATGAATTTTAATAGAATAATTTCAGTGTTTGTTGCTTAATTTTCCAAGTTGACATTTATATGACTAGTGCAGTGCCCTTGCAAAATTCTTTTTTTTCCCCCTATATTCCTTGGATTGAGACGCATCCATCCATATAGGCCATGCCCATTTTGACCTGGAAAAATTTTCCAGCATTTTTTATTTTTTTCCCAAACAGTTTTTTTTGGTCTATTCCTAAATTTTTAGCTCAGTTGACACCAAATTTGGCATGTGTAATCTAATCATGGCTTCGTCGGTCAGAGAAAAATGAAAAAATTTTTCTCTGACTGACAAAGCCATTTGGATGGATGGTGAAACATTTCAGAATTAAAAACTTGAATCCAGTTGACCTGACTGAGTTTTCTACAATTTATCTACTGCCTGGATGGCTGAGAATCTTCATCAAAATAGCTACGTTTGCAGTTCATTTACTGTTTTTATATCAAAATTAATCCGCTATCAAGGCTGAACTGATTGTGAACGCTCTGGACACAGCAACATGAATTCTCGTCTGACGCTGCGACAGTCAGAGCCCTTCTGCTAATCACCATCTGCTGGTTTGATTTTGCAGCAGGGTCCAGATTAAAAACTTTCTGAGTGGTGGAACAGACCTGCAGATGAATATGCCTCCTCTTCTCATCCCCCGGTGCTCCGACTCCAGATCCAGGTTGACAGAAGTGTATTAGTGCCAAATGGTGAGGCATGGTGAACAGGGAGTTCCTCTGAAGGGGCGGGGCTGTGAAATGAAGGAGGTGCTTCCTGTTGGGTGGCAACCATCTGTACGTACAGGCCACAGCAGGAAAAAACACGAGAATGGTACCAGCTTTAAAGATGAAGAAAAGATGTATTTAATTTTATATAAGTATTTTAACTTAAACCAGAATCAGAACATTTTATAACATGATAAACATGATAAATTAAGCCTCATCCCTCCACAAACTGATTTCTGTTCAATAAAGGCCAAGCCAATATTTTTTACCCTTTAGTTGCGTGTTTATAGATAAGGAGTTGACTTGATTATTGAAAATAATTTTTTTGCTTCTTATCTTATCATAATTGAAAATATTAACCTGTTTTAATCCTGATTACAATGTATAAACTAACTTCTTTAAACCAGAAAAAGAAATAAATTAATGTTTAATGGTTAGTGACAGCAGGTTCCAAATATGCATTTTGAATTTTGATTTTTTTTTTTTTTCATTTACAAAAAATGTGTGTTACTGTTCACAGTTGGAATTGGAATACACTTTCTAGCATTAGAATCAAAATTTCAAACGTGAAATTTCAGTACAAAATATTAAAGGACCATACTGGCCATTTTGCATGTTTGAGCCTAATATACTCAATTTTCATACATGTCAGTACACGTTACTGACAGTCATTTCCCAAAGGATAAAACCATATTTCAGCTTTCCTGATATTTAAGTTACACCACTCAAACAAAACTTTTCTTTCTCCAAAATTCCATAAGTTAAGTTAAAATGGTAGGGTTTAAGTTAGTATGCAAATTCTCTTAATCTTTCAAAATCAAAAAATCCATGTTTCGCCTGCTAATAGTTACGCAGCCTTATGAAGTCACGGTCCTTTAAATGTTTTGTCATAAACACAGGTCTTCTTTTGGGACTATATTCCCTGGTGGAGGCATACATTCACTCCACACTTTTTATTGCACTTAAATGTTAAAATTACGAAACTTCGAAAAAACCTGAATACACGTCCTGGTGATGATGGATTACCTATCCAAAGAACGTTTCAAGTATCAACAAGTTGATTTTAATAGCAGAATGAACTGAAACCAATGGAGGTCTGGAAGGTAGGAAAAACATTTTTAATTCACCGTTCCAGTAGTATGCTTTGGGAAATGATTGTCAGTAACATTACATGTATGAAATTGAATATATTAAGCTCAAACATGCAAAATGGCGGTATGGTCCTTTAATATTTTGCACTGAAATTTCAGGTCCTTTAAGCATATTAGACATAAATTGTGATAATAATTCTGATCATAAATTTCTCCTGATACAAACACCTGTTATTAAATCTACACCTGTTATCAAAGTGCGTCACATGCAGATGTCGTATGTAAAAAGTATGAAGTGTGAGTTTGAATTATGAGCCGATGTGTGAATTCATAGTTAGATGATCTGAATTACACGACCGTGAACTACTTTTGAATCACAAGCTCTTCAACAACAGAGGTGCTTCACAGACAGATGGTTTCCATGACAACAATATTTGATAAGCTCTCTGGAAGCGATCAAAAGGGGAGAATAAAAAGCCACCTACTTAATAAGTCATAGACTGGTGAGAGCAACTCCATCACGGCTTCGTGCAATCTGGACGTCAGATTTTGCACAATGACGGAGGTGTATTCAGGCTGTGGTAATTACGTCTTTGTGAACTGAAAGCCGGCTGCATCCTGTGTACATGTTGTTCTGTGGGAAGTGGCGGCGTTGATGTGCTGCCATACGCTGTCAGCACAGATCACAGGAAGTCAGACTGAGCGACGGTTATCTCAGATGAATGAAAATCCCCACAGTCATTTCAGCCTTCAGATAGACAGCAGTGTTTAGAGAGGCAATATTTTGATAAGATTTCAGTGGTTGGTTTAAGACAAAATAATGTCTAATCTAATATGCCCTATTGCAATCAAGGCCGTAGCCATGGTGTCAACGTGGGGGGGGANTTTTTTTCTTTTTTTTTTTGATACTCTCCAGTCTTCTGTCCTCTCATCTCCTCTCCTGGCAGTGACACGTGTTTTGACTTGTCATTCTTCAAGTAAAGCATCCAAAGCCTTTTTGCGCTTATTGTTGACAGCGATAAAAGACGGAATATTCCTTTAAGGTCCAGTCTGTCCAGCTTCTCCTGCTGGACATGACATATGTCCACATTATTCAGCCTTGTTTGACTCAACGATGATCTATGATCGATGATCGATGGGGGATGGGGGCGTGCAGAGAGACAGAGAATAAATGTCACTTTAAGTTGCAGCGCGTCCCGTTAACATGACCGCTGCTTAACCCGTCTCATATCTGATTAGCATTTTCTTCCTCAGCAGCAAGTTTTAGTCCAGAGTTTATAAAAAAGCATCAAGAATTATGGTGAATTACTCGCCAAAAAGACAGTCAGAGTGATTATCTGAGAAAATGTACACGTATATCAATATTTTTGAGACTAATCATAACAAATGATATATATTTCTGAGATTCAAAGGTTTAACAGTGATCATCATAACATTTTAAAATTTTTCCTCTGCTGCAGACGTTATGTTTATGTCTGTTGGTTGGTTTGCTTATTAGGATTATTTAAAACAGATCAGGAATTTTTTTAATTACAGGCAGTCCCCGGGTTACAAACGAGTTCCGTTCCCACGGCTGTTCGTAAGTCAGAACAGTTACGTAAGGTGCGTATCTAGCATATATATTTTACCTTTCTATGCGTAAGAAACCGGATTTACGCTTTGGAGGCGTGGCTACGAAGGTTACAAAAAAGAAAAAAAGGCAAAACACAATCATTATTCACAATCACAAAACACGTTCATTATTACAAATCATTGTTTGTAACTCGAATTTTTAATTTAATAGGCNTTTTTTTTTTTTTTTTTTTTTTTTGTCAAATTCTTGAAAAGTAACACACCAATCTCAATTTTAAAAAAAGTCATATTTATCCCATGATTCTCTGTCAGCAGAGGCGATTTGCTCCGCATCTGAATAAATTTTTGTTGTTTATATTAGTTACATTCACATGGTGACTTTTTTTGATCAGACTGATGTGCGAGTATACATATCCAAAGTATTCAGTGGATCAATCCCAGAATGCATTGCACTCTGGGATTGATCTGAGGTTGGTCGTTTCTGACATGCACACATGATCCTGCATCCAGCTTTTCCCAGAATCCCACCCGTGTTAAAGACGGACCTGCTGCCTGTCCATCCAGCCTTTCCACTATTTTTAATTCCTTCAGAACATTAAGTAGGAATGTCGTCTCCGCCATCGACCTGTTCTGTTTTACAAACGCCATTTTTCTCAAACCGTGCCGTACGTGAAGCATCACATCATTACTCACTTAATATGCAGAAAGCTGCGACCGTGGAAAGCGATGGGATGTACCGTTTACATGGACTTTGATTGGTTATTAAAGGCGTAAACCTAATTAGAATTTTATTCAGATTTGCTCAGTTTATTCAGATTGACGCGGTTACATGAGGCAGTTTTAATCAGGTTTGCATCTAATCTGATTCCTGATGGTCCATGTAAACGTAGCTACAGTATTGGTGCCTCACAGCAAAAGGTTGTGGGTTCAAACCCCTTTCTGTGTGGAGTTTCCATATTCATCCTAATGCTGATGGGTCGAATACAGAGGAAGATTTTCACCAATAAATCAATAAAAAACTATTTTGAAAAATAAATTATTAAAGAGCAAACAAATTTGGCTGAGTTTGTTTGGCTTGGAGGAGGGACGCCTTCTAATGAGCACCCATCTACTTCCTCCATGGATTTGATGTAGAAAGTTCTATGATCTATACAGTAAGGCTAGAGGATGCAATTAAGAGTCTGTGTGTGTGTGTGTGTGCGTGCGTGCGTGCGTGTGCGCATTGTGATTTCTGGGGATTTCATTGGTTAAAAAGGAAAAAGGAGCAAAGGAACTGACCTCTAGAGAGGATGCTTTTTCTGCTCTTAATTACCAGCAATCCCTCAGAGAGCACACACACACACACACACACACACACACACCTTCAGCCCTTTGTCTCCATCTGCTTTAATGATGCTCCTGTGGAAAATGGGGATTTTTCACCTGCTAAAACTTCCCTAAGGCATTTTGTCTCCTCGTGTTCTGCACCCTGCAGAGGATTTACTGGATCAGCACTTTATAATAATAACAGTGGTGTGTGGTCAGGGCCAGCAAAGCCTTCTCTGCTGGCCTAGAGATGGTCAGAATCATCAAATTATGTTTTTATAATTTAATACATATTTTTTATTAATGCTATCTGTATTTTACAAAGTTTGTTCCCATCAGTTTTGTTATTAATGTCATTTCATCGCTATGGTACTCTCTCCCTCAGTTTCGGTGCTTCTAGTGCAGCTCATAGAAATGAGAGTTTTTATCCAATCAGATTTTCCACCTGTGCTGTCTCCAGGTAAAAAATCTAGCCTGAGGCCTTCAGAATCTCCAGTGAATCCCCTCTGCTATTCAAGGGACGATGTTGTTGATTGTCATATTCTTTAACCAATCAGATTTCGAGTTTGCCATGTTTGGCGTGTTCTTTTACACGTCAGGGCTTCTAGCTGGCCTTGGCTACGTCATCAGAGTACAGCATTATGCTAACAGCTAAACAGCCTGCCAGAAATTAATCAGAAGAAGAGAGCTGGTTAGCTTAGCTAACTCAAGTAAACCTAGCACGTAACGGAGCATTAATGTTTATTTAAACTTTCTTTCTTGACGTTTAGATTTTTAGATGTAGTGCTTTAGATTTTTTGTTTAAATTTTTACTTAGTCCTTGTTTTTTAATGCACAATGGCTGAAGGAGGAGAAGAAATGGATTTATAACGCTTTTTTTTTTTCACATTTTGGAACTGAAACGCACCGATAATGTACAGCCCTGTTGTTAAACTCTTTATAAAGACAGAAAGGAGGATGGACTTTGTCTTCAGATGATGAGCAGCTTTGGTAAGTTTGATGGAGTTTTATGTAGCTGGAATCTGTGGAGAAGCCTGTTGAATCTGATTGTGTTATTTGTGTTTTACAGCATTTTTGCTTACTTGCTGGTCGTATGAGTAAATGTGATGGTTGTTGTGAATTTGTTCTTGTTTCTTTGGTAATGACACTAATTTAGGCTATGCCATGTTTATATGTGATGCAGCATTCTGTCATAATGAGTAATAATGCTACATCCTATTCCTGTCTCTGCAGTTAGTGTGTTGTAAATGACATAGGTGTTGATCCTCGTGTTAAATCACTTTATTCCACTCAATAAAGGTTACTGTCACTGTGAATATGGGCTGGTTACATCGAATAATGCAGTCTATAGCCCTAGTGTCATGCTGAGGTTATTAGAAGGTGGTTTAATTATGGGAGGATAGCTCTGAAGGTGTAAGTGTAAAATACATGGTCCGCCACTGAATAAGAATAATACTTTTATTAACTTCACAGAAAATTGAATGCACCGATTGTTGCGCTGATTGCTGCATGGAGTTTGGATCCCAAACGACGCCTCCATGCAGATTTGGATTATCAAACATGCTGCATTGCTGCTTTGCATCTGCAGCGCCACACTATTCCTGATGAGTCTCTTTAGAAAACGGTACATTTGTGGATGCAGGTTGTTTTAGATAGATTTCAGCTTACGCTAGATGTTCCAATAAGCACTGACCTCATCATGCAAGACATATTTCATACTTTCACAAAGTCGATATCGCTCCAAGTGGAATCAGTGTGTGAGCAAATAGTGCTAAAGATAATGCATCAAATAGCAGCCTAAATCCAATTTCACAAACAAATCCCCTTGAGGTGAGATAGCTTGACTGCTGATCCTCTACACACACACACACACATGCACACACACACACACAGAGGCACAGAGAAAGAGGAAAAGAGACATGGAGAAATAAGAAAGAAGGAACAATATTAGATAACAGAGAATTGAATTTTTAAGGGACCAGGCATTATTCATTGTGCCACGATCCATCAAACTACAGCTGCTTGCACTAGATTGTCTATCTATAAATGCATTTTTTCCTGCAGCAGCAGTTAGATGTACTGTGGTGAAACGACACCGTTCAATCCACAAACCTTTATTGGCCTGTTAATCCAAATCAAATTGCGCTTGGATGTAAGCATGAAGAAAAGAGATTACATCCCATGAGTCTCCCAGGCCAACACACACACACACAAATACAAATGTACTCTGAAATTGTGTTATGCAGAAGAAATCAAACCTGTGAAAATTAAAGAAAATTTGGATTTGTTAATATTTGCAACACAGTCTGGCCAAAAACACAACGTTCCTGTGGAAGATAGAATATAAATAAAGAAATTTGCAAAACTGAAAAGTGTTAATGATAACAGAATTTTTTCATTCTGTTTCATTTTATCAGACTCATGATCATATAAATGGTATGGAGTGCAAACAGTACATATAACAATACATAAGAAGTTAAGCAGCATGGGTGAAAAAGGAAAAATAACCTAAATCACTTAAAATTAACACATTTTTCAAAAAGGCACCAAGTTTATGGATTATTTTTGGATTCTCTGACGATAACAAAACCAAGTTAACATAGATGGACACTTATAATACTTCAGCAAATACTTTTCTCTAGATTGCATTATTTCCATATTTGTGCATTCAAACAGTTCATGATATTCATNAATACTTTTCTCTAGATTGCATTATTTCCATATTTGTGCATTCAAACAGTTCATGATATTCATCTCAAACACGGCTGTCATTGCATAATTTACATATTCTATTTTTCCTTTCTGACCCTGTATATCTTTCAGTAACCTTTGGAATTCTAGAACTGTTAAGTCTAAAGTCACAAAATCGCTCGTCTCTGCCTCCTGTGTTGTTGCAATAAATAGTTTTCAAACTTAAACTCCTTAAATTCAGCATAAAGGTCATAAGATGACATCTGCTGTAGCTTCTGTAGAAACTGATCTTCTCGTCTCTGTTCAGTGTTTTTTTTTTTTTTAAGCCAGTTAATTTTATCACACTTCTGTCAAAACCAGAGATAAGAAAACCCATATTTATCTAGAATTTGTTTAACATATGTCATCCATACTGATATATCGACACAGACTCCCATGACTTTAACAGGACGTTTTAGACACGCCTGGACTCCCAGTGTCCATGTTTACATCGTAAACTGATGCACTTCTTGTTTTCAGCGTGTACTGATAAAATCCATATTACCCAATTAAACAAACACACACACACACACACACACAGACATGATAGACATTCTCTGGGAGAATGAGGGCAGTTAGCATAATAATAATAATAATAATAATAATAAATTTTATTTATATAGCACTTTTTTAAAAAACAAGTTTACAAAGTACTTCACATGCATAAAAACAAAAATACACACAATACCAGAGTAATATCAATATGATCAATAAACGAAGATTAAAAAAACATTAAATAAAAATAAGTATTAAGAAAAGAAAGGAAGAAACAATTGCATCGTTCCATTCAGAAGAAGTAAAGTTGGACTGTTGGCTTTTTCCGTGCAGCAACGAGACTTTGGAACACGTTCCCTTTGGAAATTAGAAATTTCAAATTTAAAGTCTGGCTGAAATCAGTTCAGGTCTGCAGCCAATGGATGAACTGAAGTGTTTTGGGATTTGTCTTTTATATATTTCTTTTTTATTGTTGTTATTGATAGTGTCTTTATTGTTGTTGTTGTTGTTTTAATTACTGTTTCTTTTCTTTTTTTGAGTGTTGGGACTTCAGGTGCAAATTAGTTGTTTAGCTCATCCTGGCACATTTACATTGCCAGTATTTTATTGCAGTGTTGATTAATGTGCATGTCCCATGGATAAATGAACAAATAAATAAATAAACCACTTTCTTGTCACACATCTGCCTGTAAGCCGTGAGAGGAAAGCTGTCTGAAACGTGTTTCTCATTGATTTGTTCTGTTCTGCAGGAGTCAAACATGTTGTCCTGTCAGCAAACTGTACAGACAGTAAATCTACAAACGGCCTGCAGCCAAAAGTCTCTGTGACATACAAACATTCTGTGTTCCTGCAGAAAACACGATCCAGCAGCAACGATGCAGACAGCTACAAACTGCAAATCCTCAACAGAAAGATGCATGGAGGTGTTACGCAACATCTCAGCTGAAATACATTCATTTATAACAATTCTACATAGGAAGATATGGGGAAACATAATTACACCAGATAGGACGTTCATATGTTGCACATCTGGAAACATTTGGTGCTTTTTTTTTTTTTTTTTTTNTTTTTTTTTTTTTTTTTTGGTTCCAGGACAAAATCTGTGTAAAATTTAAGTTAAAGGAAAGAAGTACTGTTAGTAAACTGTACTTATATCTCCAGTTTTGGAGATTTTAATGCTTTTAGATGAACTACAGAAGAAAAGAAGGAAAAATGTGCAAAGAGAAGAAAAAATAAATAAGGATAGAAGGAAGGAATAAACAGAATGAAGAGAGCAAGAAAATAAAGAAGAGGAGGGTAAAAGATTAATCAGACATTTTATCAGTTTATCGCGAGTTGAACATAACATCTGAATCTAAAATAAGTTGTAACTTCAACCTTGAGGTAAATACTGGACAGTATTTCTGTATAAAAGTGTGTATATTCAATATACACAGTGGAAATATTCAAATACCAGCACCAATTTTGCTTTTAAGTAAATCTTCTGCAACCAAAGTATCATTAAGGTGTGAAGTAAGTCACACACATAACTCCTTGATTACAGTAAGATTTGGGATATTGTAGCCATGACAACTAAATATAATCAGAGAAAGACTGTGGTCATGGTTAAAAAATAAACATGAGACAGCACTCGAACTGCAACGGCATCTGAACATCACACTACTTCCTGTCTTACACGCTTACATTGCAAATAATTGTAAATCGGTTTTACAGAAATGCTGCAGATTCATGGAATCCATACATTCGTGTTGTGTTCAATGCTTGGGATTGATGAATTGGTTTACATTGATCCGTTTAGAAAACGATTCATCAACCTTTAAAGTATAGACAGTCATGGACGACCTTTGCATTGACAGAATTGTCTTGAATTATCAAACAAAAAAAAATTACATTTAAATTTTTCATCTAAGTGCACAATAAGTGTGGCGATGTCTCCTCTCACCGTCACGCTGACGTAAGCTTTAATGTCTTCATCCCATTTAAAGGACCATAACGACCATTTTGCCTATTTGAGCCTAATATATTCAATTTTCAAATACGTAACGTTACTGACAATCATTTCCCAAAGCATACTACTGGACCGGTGAATTAAAAATGTTTTTCCTACCTTCCAGACCTCCATTGGTTTCGGTTAATTTGGGGATGCCATTAAAATCAGCTCGTTGTTACTTGAAACGTTCTTGGGATCGGTAATCCATCATCACCAACAAGACGTATATTCAGGCTTTTTTTTTTTTTTTTTTTTNTTTTTTTTTTTTTTTTTTTAAGAAGTTACGTAATTTTAGCGTTTAAGCGCAATACAAAGCATGGAGTGATCTGAAAATGCTTCCTAGTGGTTCATTCAAGTGCTGTTGTGAAGAAGTGACAACAGGAAGCATTTTCAGATCACTCATATTAGGCTCAAACATGCAAAATGGTCAGTATGGTCCTTTAACCTGGAAGCTCTCTCTCTCTCTCTCTCTCTCTCTCTCTCTCTCTCTCTCTCTCTCTNCACACACACACACACACACACACACACACACAGTTCCTCCATCAGCTGACAGATGTCTACGCCAACGACAGCAGCTGAATTCTGTGGAGGCTGTCACACAAGGATCCCAGAGCACAACAGCTTAGCGAAGCCGTGGGGTGAACAGTGTCACTCTCTAACACCCTGCAGAGACCCACTGGACCCCAAAACACTCCCACCAGGAACACCAGACCTTATGCAGGGGCTAGACACACATGCGCGTGCATACACACACACACATGCTTCTGGGAGAGGAGAGAGCACAATGAATTTTGTCAGGGTTCAGTATACGAGCGTGGAAAATCATAATAAGTCGTATGGATTTCATATTGGAGTGGTGGCATCTATTATACAGATATCAGCCTCCAAATGAGGCAGTGGAAGTGGGGTTACGGAGTGGAAAATTACAGCAGCCATCCATTCTTCAGTTAGTGATTTAGTGTCAAAAGGCTCAACAACGTGCAGCGAGGAAAGAAGTACTTCAGTCCTTTATTACAGTAAATATGTCATGGGAAAATACTGAATTGCTAGTGAATTATTTTAAGTGTGGTGGTGCTGCTGTCCAGTGAAAAGCTTGTATCTCAAAAAAAAAAGTCAACTCAGAAACTAAGAAAAATGAAAAAAAAGAAGGAAAAAAGGAAAAAAAGAAGAAAAAAGAGAAAAAAGAAAAAAGGAAAATAAAGAAAAAATAAAGGAAAGAAAAAAAAGAAAAATGACCTTGTTCGAGACACGATGAAAACATATTTTTGAGATGGTCCACTGGATTATAAACAGTTTGGAGATGTGAGAATCTTCTCAAGCCTTAAAGGATCATACCGGTGATTTTCATGGTTAAACCCAATAAATATAGCTCTCATACGTGTTACATTACTGCCAATCATTTTCCAAAACATACTGTGAGTGGTTTATTTTAGATTTGTTTTTCCTACCCTACAGGCAGCTCATTCCAGTACGCTATTCAGATCAACTTGTAGAGACTTGAAGTGTGCTTCAGATAAGTAATCCATCACAGCAAACCAACCATCATTATTATTTCTTTGAGATAACTTAATTTAACTGGACCAACACAGAATAAAATCTACTGTATGTCTCCACCAGGGAATATAGTCCCAGAAGAAGACAGCTTTTACTGAGAAATTAAAAATTTGGACATGGGTAAGGCAGATGCAACACCCAATTATTTGATTTTGAAAGATAAGGAGAATTCGCAAAATAGCACAAAAACTAAAATACGGTTTTATGTTTTGGAAGCTTGGCATTTTAAACATGCAAAATCACCACTATGCTCCTTTAAAGTGGCTGTAATCCATCAAATTTATTGTTTAAACTTACAAATTTGCAAGTTTTTAAACCTCAAAAATTTGCCAGTTTTAAAAGTCTATTTGTGATGCTTATGATAATTCGATGATTTTATGATAAAAGCACAAGTATTTCTTTATTGCTAAATCTGATGGAAAAGTATAATTTAATAAGGTCATGTACTCACAAAAAAACTCACAGATTTGCCACTTTAAAAACTCACAATTTTGCAAGTTTTTAAACTGGCAAATTTGTGAGTTTAAAAACTAAAATATATATATAATGTTTTTTTTTTTAATAGTGAAAAAGGGAAAGTAATGAGAATGGGACTCAAACCGCCTCATGTTGTGACCAGGCCTGCAGTACATGGCCTTATTAAATTATACCTTTCCATTGGATTTAGCAATAAAGAAATACTTGTGCTTTTAGGGCAAAATCATTAAATTATCATAAGCATACAGAATTTTAAAACTGGCAAATTTGTGAGTTTAAAAAGTGGCAAATTTGCGAGTTTACTTCAGCGTTTTGCTGAGGACGTGCAGATGAATCAGCTCGGCTGAACAAAACATCCATAATGCAGCTTGTGTGGACCGAGAGATGTTATCCACATGCTTCAGGGAAATATCATCCATCATCCTGTGAATCTCCTCCAACTGCTGAGGATGGAACCAGAAACAAATAAAACAGAGATAATAAAAAAAAACACAAGCAAACATAAACTTCTCAGTTGGGACAGTTTAATCACGTATCCAAATGTGTGTCTTGTTTTTAAAATTGTACATGGTTTGGCTGCTATATTAAATTAAGAACAACTGCAAACTCAACAACTCATGGCGTTTTCAAGAAATTCTACAACAGCACATTACAGCGTTCACTTCTAATTCATTTTCTAAGGAACTAAAGAAATGGCTGATTAATCACTTGTGAACGCTGAAGTGATTTGGTTTATTTCTGCTGGATTCAGTAATGAAATCTTTCAGACCCGCGGAGCGTCTCTTCAAATATGTGTGATTTTTTTTGAATTGTCATTTGATTTTCATGTTGAATAAAATGCTAGACTATGTTTAGAGAAATATTTTAATGATGAATTTGAAGGATGGTGCAGGAGACCAGTGTGTTTTGGTTTTTATTGTAAGCCTTTTGAGTCTCTTTTTTTTTTTTTTANTTTTTTTTTTTTTTATCATGTTTTTTAATCATTTTATATTGCAGGTAGCCATCTTAGCATCTTGGCATGGGATTACAGATGAAAATTAGTCAATCTTGGCTATATCTAGCATATTAACATTTTTGATTGTTCATCAATATGCATTGTCCCAGTTTAAATAAATAAATTATAAATGGCGTGTCGGTGCAGAAGTCTTTCCTCCGACACGCAGCGTCGCCTCGCTCGGCTTTCTGGCTCCTTGCTCCCTAGCAGAGTCTATATTAAGTCTCGTAACAAATGCAATGCTCAGAGTGTCAAGCCTCTGCTGCTGTTATGACCCAGGTGACTTGGTGTGTGTTTCCGTTTCGGCGTAACACCCCATCCCCCCACCTCCACCCCCACCCCCTCGAGGCCACAGACACTGTTTGTGCTTCAGGCCTCGGTGACTGTGGTGGTGGAAAATAGCTTCCCTGCGCTTCCAAATTTATTTCTGGTTACAGCTCAAGTCATATCACCTGTCGAGTCATCATTAGGTGGATCCAAATCGTGACCGTGAACAGGAAAAACACACTGGTGTAAGCACTTTGCAGCAAATTAACATAAACAATATTTTACCGCGGTGACCATCAGGAATTCGAGACCATAATAAAACCAGTAAATTAAACCTACCGCAGATGCTGACCATGAAACTTTAATACCAGTGCACATGTGCAGTTTCTTTGAGTACCACAGAGACAAAAAGAAAAGAGCTGATGAAAAAGATTGCGGTTGTAGTTTAAGCAGGATTCAGCACAGCGTGGATGACGTGCGGCGCGTCACATTGTGAAATTGTTAATGGCAGAATATTCGTCCTCCTCATCTCTGTATGGTTTACTAATGTTTGACTTGGGCATAAACATAATTCATTCTTGCAGAAAATGTACTGTGCAGATGCACCAAACCATAAAGGAGCATCTTTACTCCCTCTGAAGCCTCTGAATAACATGCTGAAAGCAGTTCAAACGTAAACCTCGCCCGTTTATAATGAGGCAAACACAAGTGGCTGCAGGTCTGGGATAGAAAAAAAAAAGCAGCCTGCCGTTTGCTAAGACTAATAGGCAAATGTGAGGCTCGTGGGCAGAAGGTAAGGATTCAGCCATTTGTTTCAGCAAAATTCGAGGAAAAAAAACAGATTTGCTGGTAAACAAATAGTAAAATATTTAACATAATAAGAATATTAATGAGGCAGATAGAATCAGTGTAAAACTGCAAGAGATCCGTCTGAGTCACACAGGTCCACACTAACCTGCATCATCGCACACTGCCACCCACTCTGCTTTGACCTTTGAACCTACCATATATACCTGACTATAAGCTGATCTCAACTATAAGCCGACCCCCTGATGTTGTTCCATCAATTTATTTCTTTAGCACATTACCTGTTTTTCTGGGTATTGTCATAGTATTCCTGTGATTTTCTGAAAATAATCCACATACCGGTAAACATGATATTTATTTCAGCAGCTGATTACCGTAACTGATGGATCACAGCTTACTGGCCGCCGCAAAATGTGCTGAATAAGATGTTTAGTCAGGAAATACATCATTCTAAGGTATGATTTAAACTATTTTCCATGGGTAGTGGTAATGGGTAGTATTTCAATCCCTGGAAATCTCGTTCTCTGGGATCCAATTTGAATTACTCGTGTATAAGCCGACCCCCGATTTGCATTGTGAAATAAAAAAAAAACAAAAACTCTGCTTATAATCATTTCAGCACAAACGTTTCCTTTTTACTTCCTGTCCCATCCCATTGTAAATTAACAAACATTCATTTCTGAGTGTGTTGTGCACATGGTGTGGACGTCATCCTAAGTGATCTTCATGTCATCCGTGTCACTTTTCACCCTGCAGGTGAAACGCCATGACCTACCAAGAGAAACAAACAAACAAATGGCTGCACGGGGGGTGCTGCCTTCAGGTACCAGTTTGATCCTGTGGAGAGTTTCCCTGTGTTTGTGCTCGGAGGATGTTTGTGTGCTGAGCATTGAGAGCACAAATGCTGACAGGTCCACCAGGAGTTTCTGTTTTGGAACGTGGACCCCCTTCTACCTGTGATAGCTCGGATCTGCATCACTGGCTAAATGTTACACGACAACACCGCTCTCATTTTTTTAGGGTAAAGGTTTCACCTGCAAACGAGGAGGTCTTGTAATGGATGCTAATGTCACATTCCAGCATATTTCTTACTGTAAGGCGTAGAAAGAAGGGGTTCTAAGAACTTGACCTTATGGCACGATGTTCTGAAATCATTCCACACACTGTGGTTACAGAGGACGTCTTTTGCGAAACTGCAGGAAAAGAATTATCAGAATTTGTGAATGTAGGTCAAAACTGAGGTTACACACAAAGTCACTAAATGTTAAGATTTCTGCTTGAAACATCATCGTTATCACAGAGTTCAACCTTTTGACTGCAGTTTTCTCATTACATTTATCTATTTTGCTGATTTTTTATTTTTTTTCAAAATGGCTTGCATGTGAGGTTTAACACAAGCAATGAATTCATCAAGGAGAAAACGCTGAGAATAAGCATCACGAAGCAAAAACTCCAGCATCACATAAATCACGCATAAAGTCATGACAGCGTGAAGGTGCTGACAGATGAGTGGATCTTTAGGTCTTTTTATTAACCTTTTATTTATAGAAAACAAACTAAACATGAGTATTTAGAAATGGTGGCTGACCATGACCCATCAGTGATATTCTCTCCTTTGCTTGTTTGAGAAGCTACACTGGCATAGGAGCTTAAAGGACCATACCACCCATTGTGCATGTTCGAGCCTAATATATATTCAATTTTCATACATGTTATGTTACTGGCAATCATTTCTCAAAGCATACTACTGGAACAGTGAATTAAAAATGTTTTT
>VXCM01002731.1:117897-137716 GCA_014773175.1 Lucifuga dentata
TGACTTCATAAGGCTGTGTAACTATTAGCAGGAGAAACATGGATTTTTAAGGTGGGTGTATCACTTGAATATTTGATTTTGAAAGATTAAGAGATTTAATAAAATATCAGGAAAGCTGAAATACAGTTTTATCCTTTGGGAAATGATTGTCAGTAACATAACATGTATGAAAACTGAATATATTAGGCTCAAACATGCAAAATGGGTAGAATGGTCCTTTAAAAGGGTTCAGAAACTGTAGTTCTGGGAGCAAAACGGATCTTGGTTCCTTGGTGTGAAACAAAAAAAAACAAAAGTTTCTGAAAAATTTTACACACACACACACACATATGATATCCACGAATGTGTTCCTGTTTTTCTCATACTTTGTGTGTAATCTCACTGTTGAACTCATTCCTGCACAGATTTTATTTGCAATTCAGATACATTCATATAAATGTTTTCTCACAGGCCCACAAAAGCTGTTGTACCGCTGCAGGCAAAGAAATTATTTTGGAACATCATGTCACAAGCTTCACATTCTAAAGGGACCCCATTTCTTGATTTAATTCATATCCACCACCAGTGCCACTTCTTCCACACTGCTGCTGAAATCTGAAGTCCTATGACAGAGTGGGTGACGTGGGACATCCACTGAGCTGAGAGGAAGAAAACAGAGCTTGTAAGGAGATGAGATGTGTTGTAATAGCCAGCGGTTTGAGCTGAGATGTGAATGAAGCCTCCAGAGTTCACCTGCTGCATTACAAGCGGCTGGTAGGTGGTGAGATGTGGTTGACGTTGACTCGTGGGCAGATTATCTGTAAGTTTTTTTCAAGGAGATGAGAGGCTCTCCATTGACTGGGAGGACAGACTGCCTCCATGCAGCCATAAGTCATAAGTGAACATCTGCTGTGAGAAAGTGCGATTTTATTTTATTTTTTCCCTTTTCTTCACAATAAATCCAGACTCTTCTCAAGACACTGTCTTGTTGCCATAGTTATGGGAAGCAGTGGAAAAACACAGCTGAATGATGAAATTATTAATAAATGAACAAAACAGGTCTCCTGCATAGAGGTCACATGCACAGTAGATATATGCTAATAACATCCTGCCTAAAGAAAGACAATAGATGGTGGATGCAGAAATTACATGGCTAGATTAAAGCACGCTTGATTAGCTGATTTGGATGCTGTCCATTTAGTCCTACAGATTAGTGTATTTTTACAGACAGGAATAGTACATTTGCTGGAAATAGGAACTCTCATTCCCTCCTTCCAGTGGTGAAATTATCAACTCTTTCTTATATCCTACATGAACAATGGCTGGATTCATCAAACAGAGCACAAAGCCGTTTTATCATTTTTATGTCATGTTCATGTTAAAACTGATAATAATTCCTCACTCATTGTTCTGTGTGGGAACTGAAATAACAATAAAGCAACCTGCATTCTAATCCTCTTGGCACAGGTACATTGTTATTGATAAGGCAATACAAACCGCAAAACAGGAGTTGGCAAGCTAATATTAATACACGTATGTGCCCTAAAGAGTCCTTTTTGGGCTTCATAAGCAAATTACAGTCACAATTAAGATGAAGAACAAGATATAATTTATTGGCCGTCAAGGGAAATTTGTCTTGGACTCAAGTGTTACATCTGCTGCCTTCATAACAACACATAGTTGATAGCTAAAAAGTCTAAAACAAGGATAGAATACATAATAATTAATAGCATGCTGAGACAATGTTAATGTAAATAGAGAGTGTGAGTATAAAAAAACACGTAGGTTAACACTCTCGCTCCTTGATATCTTGTACATCGGAAGAGGCGTCATAAAGTAGTGCGCCTTATGAATCATTGTATGTGACTCAAATTTTTAATTCAATAGGCTTTATGGCGGTCCGTTCGTAAGTACGGGTTGTTCGTAAGTCGGACGTTTGTAAGTCAGAGACTGCCTGTACTGTCTCTTTANAAAAAAAAAAAAAAAAAAAAAGCTTTCTCTATTCTGCTGTTCTGAATTCTGATTGGCCCACTGCAGCGTGGTGGATGCTGGCCAAATACTCCTTAACTAGCTTCATACTTTGGTGTTTTACCAGGTGTTGTAACCTCCAAAACAATAGTACAATGGTACACACAGTAAACAGAATAAATATGCAGTGTCTGATTTACAACGTACACACTAAGTAATAATAATAATAATAACTTTATTTATATAGCACCTTTAAAAACAGAGTTTACAAAGTGCTTTGACAGACAAAGCAATACAATACAAATATACAGAGTACAAATACATATATACAGATACAAATACAAATACATACAATACAATACAATGTATACAAATACATATATACAGATACAAAGTATAAATATACAGAACAATATACAATATATACAGTAGACTAGGGCTGGGCGATATGGCCTAAAAATAAAATCTTGATTTTTTTCACACTGATGGCCAATTTTCGATTTTAATCAATTTTTTTTTTTGNGGTGGGGAACTCTAATTTATCGATTAACTCAATTTATCTCCCAGCCCTACAGTAGACATAGTATCTACAGTTTGGAACAGAAAAAAAAGCAGTTACTTGCAGATATGTGTAGCGTATATACAGCTTTAGCGGCATGATAAGATAATCCTTTATTAGTTGCACCGTGGGGAAACTGCAGCGTTACAGCAGCAAAGGTGATAGAGCAAGGCAACAACAGGGCAAGGCAGCAAGCGTCAGTAGGTATAATCATAAATGAACAGTAAGCAAAATATAATAACTGAATTTGTTGAATTCACATTATTGTATGTAGGAAATATTGATATTGCACCGATGGGTGAATTATCAGTTTTGGTATGAGCAGACTACTGGGAGCAGTGCTGATTGTAAAGTCTGACAGCCACAGGGAGGAAGGACCTGCAGTGTCTCTCCTTCACGCCTGTCACTGGAGGAGCTGACAGGAAGTCCTGCATGACGCGGAACATGTCCTCCATCAGGAGTGATAGCTTAGCCATATTCTCCTTTCTCCCACCACCTCCACTGGATCGAAGGGGCATCCCAGGACAGAGCCGGCTTCTTAACCAGTTGAAGTCTCTTCCTGTCAGCAGTCGAGACGCTGCTCCCCCAGCAGACCATGCCATAGAAGATGGCTGATGATGCCAGAGTCAAAAAAGGTCCTCAGGAGTGTCCCCCACACTGCAAAACACCTGTCTCCTCAGCAGATAGAGTCCGCTCTGTCTGTAGGTAGGTAGGCAAAATAAATTATAAGTGCATGGGGAAAAAACCTAGTCAGCGTTACAACAGATCAAATCATGTTTTTAAAGTGGCTGGTGATATCATAAACATAAATTTAAATTTAATTGAAAATGAGAACTGCAGACGATCTCATCTTACAAATAACTGGTTTAGCTGCTGCAGAGTACGTTAGCCACAAAGTGAGACAGAAAATAAAACTTTAAAACTATTAAAAATAAAAGATTTTTCACAGTAAATTACGATACATCCATTATATGAAAACCTGTGTTGCAAGGTTTTTTGCTCATTTATGGATTTGATGTTATTTAAAAACAAAAAAAAATAAAAAACCCAAACCCTCCTAATACAGCTGATAACGTCATTTACAATTAACGATGAGTTTTAAAAGTAGGGCAGACATGTTGGTTTCTCTTAATCACAACCAGGGCTTGATGACTCTCCTGAGTGACCTCTGCTGTACGGTGGAAAAACAGTTGTAATCAAGTGCTGTGAAGCTTCTACCGAGCATCAATTTGCCGTGATGACTTTCTCAGCTCATAAAAGCCTCTCGGACCAACTCGTGTGATAAAGTGGCCACTCAGAAACGACAGCTGAGTGTCTCCTTTAGCCCGCGTACAGAAACACGAGAAGAGGATGGTGATGAAAACAAGGAGGATGATGATGAGAAGGACGATGAGGATGAAGATAAGGATGATGCTAATTGGGAGGCTCAGTAAATTAGGTTGTAGGTTGGGCTACATTCACTGTAAGTTGCCATGGAAACGGATAATGTCAGAGGTCAAAAGTGCAAGGAGGTTTGGGTGGGATGGGTGGGTAGGTGAGTGGGTAGTGGATTTTTGTGGTGGGTGGATCTGTGGAGTGGTGGAGGAGATTGTGTTGCTAGTGGTTTTTTTTTGGGGGGGGTTATGAGGGCTCTTCAGTGCACTTCTGTCAGTTTAATGACTCCACAGCGTGATTACTCAGATTCGTCCACACGGTTACATAAAGAGCCACTCAGGTGTGTATGCTAAATGTAGGCTGTCATGTTGCTGTGATGAAGGTAAACGGTATAACTGCACTGCGGAATACATTAAACAATTCTCTGAAGTGATCTGTTGATGGGATGACAGAAGAAAATAGGATGCTTTTTGTAAGAAGTATACAACCATTGCTGATTCTATTGAATCTATGCTAATGCTAATAAAAGCACCATGAAGCATTCATTCTATTCCACAAGCTAGCACAAACACCAAAATAATATTCTAAAAGCAGTCTACAGCAAATTCACTTTAACACTTTCTCATAATGTAACTGAGAAAATTACACCTTTAAACCAGTTCCTTTACAGTGAGATGTACACACCCTCTAGGATTTGTAATATATAAGATATTAAGCATGAAATCTGTCAACAGCTAAGACTAATATAATTGAACAGGAAGTTAAAGAACCATATTGGTGGTTTTGCATGTTTGAGCCCAATGAAGACAATCACATACATGTTACATTTCCCAAAATATACTTCTAGAGCGGTAAATATTAGAATTGGTGTTCCTACTTTCCAGACCTCCGTTGGTTTCAGTTCATTCCAGTACGTGATTAAAATCAACTTTGTAGTGAATTAAATGTGCTTGACATCCATCACAGCTAACATATGATATTTATACATCTTTTTGCCAATATGAAGTCAGACTTTTGCTATCATTACCTTGAAATCAGACGTGTAAAAAAAAAAAAAAAAAAAAAAAAAAAGATCTATTATGCAAATTTACTGTACAGCATCATCATCATCATCCTCTGGATCTACAATGGATCCATTAACTGCTGAATCAGATCATCTTAGCTACACGTTGGTGATAGCTGCATGTTTCTTGCCTCATTTCTGAACAGAGATGCCATAAATATGAACTCTGTCCAAGCATATATGTATATTTTAATCCACCAGATTCTAGATCCATATCTGGGCTAAACTGCAGCTGTTGATAGTCCATCATGGGTACACAGGCCAGAATTTTACCATTAAAATTGGTGCCTTGGTTTTTGAGAAAATACTAGTTAAAAAAAAAAAAAAAAAAGTAAAACTGAAAAATCTTGTATCAGTATTCTGATCTGGATCGGCCTTAAAATCTAATTTACTCTTTCATGACTCAAGTCCCACCTACCTAGAAAGTAATCAAATTCCATCTGATATTTTTTGAGATGTCTTGCTGATCTGCTTAGAAAACTTGTGCATTCTGGATACGTTATGTTACAGCAGCCTTTATCAATCAACATTCATACAGCCTCTGTGCCTTTGCTCAGACTTGATAAATATCTCCCACATGCTGTATCTTGTGGCCTTAAAACTCGCCTCACTGATAATCAGTTGAGCTGATTTGTCATTATCCAGAGGGAATTTTTCCAAGCAAAATTTCCATTTTCTTTGTCTCGCTTAAAATGCAATCCAATTTATAGACAATTCCAGTTGTTAATGGGCTTTAAAAGATGTAAAGTGGATGATGTATTTGCCTTTTAAGACAGTATTGTTTGCTGAAGTTCAAGCTTAGAGTCTCTGCCTCATTCATTTCTAAGATTTAAATTCTGAGGAGTTCAAGTCCCTGTGCTGGAAGCAAAAGATGTCATTAGACATTAATGCTATAGGAGGGCTGCTATAGGTAGATTATATATATTTTCACTTCCCAAAGGATTTCCTCAGGAACCGTCTCTGACTCTCTCTTCACATGTACTTATACCTCTTATTGCTCTATTCAGTAAAATTGCTCTGTAGTTTCTGGAAATATTGCATAAGCTTTAATGGCGTTGACTATCAACCAGTACAATAAACATGCATACCAGTATCATATATTTTAATGGAACACGGAGTACTATGAACATTACAGAATCACCATGTCACGTTATTCTGCAGGGAAATCTGTTTTCATTTATAACATTTCTCATAACGTTTATGAGAAAACATGTAATTCAATTGTATAATTTATAGTTATAATTTAATGAAATTTTTCTTAAATATATATGCGCAATCATGTATTTTGTCCATAAAAACCTTTTTTTTAGCAAAATGTGAAGGGAAAAACTGATGGAAATATGCTGCTGCTTCTATTCTAAAGCAATAATTGAGAGATTTATTCATAGGAAAAATTGTAATTTAATTATATAATTTATAGTTCTAATTTGATGAAAATTGAAAAATGTATATATTTGCTTTTTTTTTTTTTTTNTTTTTTTTTTTTTTTTAGCAAAATGTGAAGGGAAACTGGTGGAAATATCCTGCTGCTTCTATTCTAAAGTAACCATTGAGAGATGTATTCGTGGAGGCGTGACATGAAACTAAGATGTCACATAAAAACATTTAATGTGAATCGATTCAAACTCAGATTGACTTGCTTAATCTGGCTGAATGTAGTCAGGCAGAAGCTGTTATGTAATTTTAACTGTGCTGTTAGGGAGTATAGGAGCCACTTTGCTTCTCACCCTGTGACAACCTGAACTTCAAGAAAGCTCCAGCTCTCTGCACTCACTTTAATTAAAGACTTCTGCTGGACAAGAGTTAGCAATTAGAGTGTCCTCTTGACTACGTGTGTCCCCAGGGACGTGCCAAGAGGAACTCCCACTCATATTAATGTTTAAAGTGGCCTGATTGAGTTAAATAATTCAGTGAATCACTCGTCTTCCGTGGGTAAGTACTTCCAGGTTTGTTTGGTCCTCAGGCCAAAGCCTGTATGACAGGTTACTCAGAGGTGTGTCAGCATGGTGGGCTGGAAAGGTACATTCATATGGCAATTTATGGAAATTTTTATGCTTATGAGGTGAAGAAGGAAAAAAGATGAAAAAAATTTAAAGGGCCAGATATAAGAATCATTCAAGCTAAAATCTCCATCTTTTTTTTAATCTTATATTGTTTGAACTATGATACTATTCACATGGATTGCTATATTAAAAAAAAAAAAAACATAAGCACATAAACATGGACTTCATGTTTAGAAATAGAAGAAAAATAACTACAATAGTTACTTAAATGAAGTAAAAGTGTTAAAAGACAAAATAATATTTATTTGGATTCCACTTTAAGCTGTCTGTTTCCGGCAATGATAAATTATCGCGATACATTTGACCTTCAGATTATTAGATGTGAATTCTAATAAGTTTTTGTTAATATTTTCAGAATATGGTAATTTATGTAGCTGAACCATCGCACCAGTAAACTGATCTGCTCTGTAATCTTGCGACATGTTAAGTCTAATTTTCATATCTCTGCAACATATTAATTTTGACAAGTATTGTATAGTACAGTGGATATTTTACTTTCAAAATACTACACTACCTACCAATAAAACTAGAAGGAGAGCATATATCTCCACCAAGGTCAAACAAGCCAAGACATAACATACCGTAGATCCATATTTCTGTGATGGAAATCTTCATCTGTATTTGATCTATCAGCTTCTAGGATCAGGATAACAACTCTGCACAGAAAGGACCAGATCAGCATGGGATCCAAACCCAGGAGCTTATTACTGTGAACCACCATGTTACCATGACGATACGTAAAGAATCATCAAAATCAATTCAAAACATTTCAGATCGTGTTGAGTAATTCTGCCAATAAACAAACCAGTGGACGCGAGTGAAAAGCTTGAGGTATTGATAGGTGAGGATAAGGAAGGAGTATTTTACAGCTTTATTCTTGTTACGTTCACATTACAGACTGAAGTGGCCCAAATCTGATTTGTTTGTCTAAGTGTGGCACAGATCTGATTTTCAATCTGATTTTTTGAAACCAAGTCTGCTGATATTTGTATAGTTATATATTAGGTTTGGGACTACAGCAGAAAATTAGCAGTTTGCTATACCGCTGGTGCAGTTAATCTATATACATACTGTAGTCCCTGTTAAATTTTTTTGTTTTTAATTATTAAAAAAAAAACAAACTTGCATATGTGGTCCTAGTTCAGATTTATATCCGCTCTCTGTTGTGAGGGCGGTCAGATCAGAATTCAAGCTTTTTTTTAAAGTTTCTCTTCAGGCACGTATCACTGTCGTCATCATTCAGCATCTGTGTCTCACAGCCCAGTAAAAATAAACATGGAGGAGCTTCAACAGCAGGGTCAGACAGACGAGGAGAGTGAAAGTTTGTAAGATATCATATACAGTATATATATAGAGAGAGAGAAAGAGAGAGAGAGAGAGAGAGAGAAACTTCCATCCAAGCTAATCTGGAGGGAACATATCACACAGCTTTCAAAGTTGTATGAGAAATTGAGACTGAAATGTTTGTTGTTCATGAGTGGATGCCTGTCTGTTTTCTTGAATATGCACATGCGTGGCCTTTAAAGGACCATACCACGCATTTTGCATGTTTGAGCTGAATATATTCAGTTTTCATGTTACGTTACTGACAGTCATTTCCCAAAGGATAAAAACATATTTCAGCTTTCCTGATATTTTGCTAAATCTCTTAATCTTTCAAAATATTCAAGCGATACACCCACCTTAAAAATCCATGTTTCTCCTGCTAATAGTTACACAGCCTTATGAAGTCACAGTCCTTTAAATTTTTCCATAAACGCAGGTCTTCTTTTGGGACTATATTCCCCGGTGGAGGCATACATTCACTCCACACTTTTTATTGAGCTTAAACACTAAAATTATATAACTTCTAAAAAAACCTGAATACACGTCTTGTTGGTGATGATGGATTACCTATCCCAAGAACGTTTACAGTATCAACAAGTTGATTTTAATAGCAGAATGAACTGAAACCAATGGAGGTCTGGAAGGTAGGAAAAACATTTTTAATTCACCGTTCCAGTAGTATGCTTTGGGAAATGATTGTCAGTAATGTTATATGTATGAAAATTGAATATATTAGGTTCAAACATGCAAAAATGGGTGGTATGGTCCTTTAAGGCAGAGCTTTGTCCACACCTATGTCAAACGCGGGTCACTTACAAATATGAATATGAACCATCAAGACAGAAAGATGAGAAGAAAAAGTCAGAATTGAGCAGTAAGACCTGTAATGTGAACATTTTCCTGTCATCGATCATTAAATTGTCATTAATTTGTACTTTCACTTCATGGGTTTGATGACAAAACCCACAACATGACAAGAGGAATTCACTGTTCCTGTTTATTCTACATTTGCTGGAAAAAAAAATGCATTTCATGTCCCACTGAAGCTTACGTAACATCAGCATTTCAGAAGAGGTGCTATTTTGCCTGAGGTTTAGATTGTCCAAGCACACACACAATATACTGTGCATCTCATAGCTAATCCATTATTCACAACATTTCTTCCTCTCACAGAAAGAATCCCAACAGCCCTTTTTTTTTTTTTTTTTTTTTTTTTTTTTTTGATTTGTTTGAGAAGAAATTCCTTCACATGTCAACTGACAGGCTGCATGTTTTAATAAAACTGCGGAGCCATGTGTAGTACGTATCCAGTTTTAAATGAATCTGTTGCAATCTGCTACTAAAGCCTGGGTTATCTATATTGAACCAAATTCTGGCGTTGCTTCTGGCATCCTACACATTCTCATTGTGAAAACAGCAGTTACCGTGGTAACAAGCACACCACAATAACGGCATCTTAGGAAACAAACAAACCATGGAGGCTGGGCCCGTGTGATAGATTTACGTAATCAAGGACATTTACTGTACAGCCACTCTCACCGTGATCTGAGTGGAATTCTGCACAGCAACACTCGTGGACGTTGTTCTTTTACTTTAGCTAAATCCTCGTTTCCTCTACCGGCGAGCTGACCAAGGCAGCCTTTATTCACTGGAGTCTTTCAAAGACAAAATGAATTAATGTTCATTGACACTTACACATGCAGTAACATGCCCTCAACAATGCAGCATCGGTTGGGGGGGATTCTGATGGTGGTAATTGGATGATTTTGCCCATCAAATCAACAGATGTTGCTTTTCAGTCACAGCTGGGTGCTTCACTTCATACAGCGGTGTACTAGGGCCGTAGCAGAAGAAAAAAACTGCAAGGGGGAGCAGGGGGGTGTCATAGTCGGAGACGGAAAACTCACAAATTTGTGCAAAAAACAAAAAAAAAAAAGAATTTCTGAGATTTCAATCAAAAAATAAAAAATAAACAGGGAAACAGCATTTGCCACACTACTGCCATGACCGTGCAGAACATGCGTGTTCGGAACGGGCCAGACTTTATGGTGTGCACCGCAGCCTGCCATAATCTAGTTCTGCACATCCTCCTGAACTAGCTTTGTTTGCTGTACGGGGTCGGGTTGAGACCGTAGCACTGGACCCAAGCGTATCCTGCTGCACGGACTACTTTTTACTGACACAGCTCAACTGGAGAACCAAACAACTTGACACATGACGCTGCACGTCCTTGAGTCCTGAGCAATAAACCTGCTGAATTTCAGCTTCATACAGCGTCAGGTTCGAGAGATGTTGGTGCCACAGATGGAGATTTCTGTCTTTAAAGTTAGATATTAAGACTAATCACGCCTGCAGTGGTTGACCTTATTAAATTATACTTTTCCACTGGATTTAGCAATAAAGAAATATTTGTGCTTTTAGCCCAAAAATTATCAAATTATCATAAGCCTGAGGACTTTGAAGAGACACTTATTCAGAAGGAAATACCCATTAATGTGAGGTCTTTATTATTTGTCTTTATTATTTATTGGTTCCCATTAGCTCCCACTTCAGCAGTTGCTAGTCTTCCTGGGGACCACAAATTTTAAAATACAACAATTTTAAAATACAAAATTTGATAAAAATAGAATTAAAAACATACAAACAAGAAATCTAACAATAACATAGTAATAAAACAAATACAAATACAATGAATATCATCATAAAAACATGACCCAAAATCAGCAACAAATCAATCATATTTGCATTTTAAATAATTTCTTACTTGTTTCCTAAAAATATAAATGCTTGTGTGTTTTTTAAGAAATTCTGGCAGTCCATTCCACGCCACACAGTGTGAGTGTGAGGTTAATGTGAGATGATGAAGCCTCGGTGCTTTGAGAACTTCAGCGCTTTGGACAGTTGCAGAGATTTTGCTGGTTACATTTGAGGCGATTCAGATGGAATTCGACAATAAGACCGATCATGAAATTAATAAATCCTCAAGGTTTCAAGCTTTGAAGAGCGCAGTGACTAATAGATGACATTCAAATTCAGTCTGTTGTGTGCAGATGACTGTTGTTCAGCTTGTTCTCAGTTTATTCTTGCAAATATGTGAGTTTTTGTCTCTGAATATGAGCCCTCCTTCCTCCTCATCTTGTTTTTTTCATTTACTATGGCCTTAATATGCTGTCATAATTTTGTAATTTTAAAGGAAATCCTCGTAATTTTGAACCTCTTGCTGTACTTTAACATGTTCTGAAGCGAGATGGAACTATAGAATTTTGCAGTGTGCATTTGTCACGGTGTGTACTGCTGCGGTTTCTCTTTCTGTGACATTTGTTGCACCACTAGTTGCTGAAATTGTCTTTCTGGCTGTTTTGTCTCCTGGTTTTAGGAGGCCAGGCAGCAGTTCTGCTTTCTTCTGCCACCTTCTTTCTCACACTCCTGCTCCAGGATTGTATGTGCTGTGGTTTCATTAGAGGCCTGTCACATTTTGCAGACTTAGTTTGTGTGTGTTTGTGTGTGTTTGCGTGCATTTGCCCACTAACAAGGAAGCCACGACAGAGGCCTCCCACAGCAGGCTGAAACAAACGTTGACGGCCCACATTCTGTATGCCTGGAAGAACAGCACCCAACCCAAATGTAATTACCACCAACCTCGCTTCTCTGTGCAGCAAACAGGATTTGGTCTGCAGATGCTCCATCAGTGAGAAAATCCATCCTTTTTTAAAAAATTAATGAATTAATTAATTAATTTAAAAGGGACCATGTAGTCAAGTTTATTTGTAGCCCAGTAACACATCTAACATCTCAAAGGGCTTTACGGACCCATTAAAGGTTCCCAACCAGCCCAAGCTCTCTAAGAAGATGAGGAAAAACTCCCTAAAAACCTTATTGTATAAGGAAAATGGAAGAAACCTCAGGAGNCTAAGAAGATGAGGAAAAACTCCCTAAAAACCTTATTGTATAAGGAAAATGGAAGAAACCTCAGGAGAGCTTTTCAAAGAGAGAGATTCCCTCTCTTCAGATGACCAGGTGAGACATGGGAGCCACAGGTGTAGAAAGGTAAATTACAAAGATCAAAAGCAAGGAAATATTACAGAATAATATGAACAGCAAATAATCAATGATCTNTAAATTACAAAGATCAAAAGCAAGGAAATATTACAGAATAATATGAACAGCAAATAATCAATGATCTATTGTCAGTCTGGTCACAGCCGAGCTTCAGGACCCCAACACTGAGGAGGGTCCACGTATCCAAAAAGAGAGAGAAGTGAATTAGCATATAAGATGAGTATGGGAAACAGCAATTAGCAATGTGAGAATGAAAAAAGCCTGACAGATAAATGGTGAGCCCCATACACACTGCTGAGCTAGCGCTGAGCTAATGCTAACTAAACCTAGCATAGACAGGCTGAGCTAAGGCTAACTAAAGCTAGCATAGACATAGGCTGAGCTAAAGCTAACTAAACCTAGCACAGACATAAGCTGAGCTCAGGCTAACTAAACCTAGCATAGACATAGGCTGAGCTAATGCTAACTAAACCTAGCATAGACATACGCTGAGCTAAGGCTAACTAAACCTAGCATAGACATAGGCTGAGCTAAGGCTAATTAGCATAGACGTAGGCTAGCTTTTTGCTATCCCACACCACAGAGAGTACACCTAGCTCCTGTTGGATGGAGGTTATGCTCATTCAAAATATGATGACAGTAGGTTGGTTTTGAGTCGGGATTTAAACATTTCAATTGAGTCAGCCTCTTTTAGGGCTGCAGGGAGTTTATTCCATGTACAATGTTAAACATAAATATTGCCATTTGATGTATTGTACCAGAGTTACTTAGAACTCATTTTCATCTGCAGTCCCTTGGCAGGTCACCTAAAAAAAAATAAAATAAATAAAATCCATACAAATATGTCATATCTTCAGCCCTTTGTCTTCTTCCTACCACAAAAAGATTTTTATGCATTTTTTTATATCCTTGTTTCTTTATCTTTTCAACTACACCTATGGGTCAAAGTAGCTATCAGAAAGAATAAATGCATTAAAAGGTCATAAACTGACATAGCATAAAATATGTGGTACTTTGTAGGGTTGTCAAACTTTGTCAAGCATACATGATTCAATCCATCATGTGGCATTATCATTATGAACATCTAGCAACCATGATTAACCATTTTTTTTAATATTAAGTCATCTTTAATAATCATATATTACCTATTCCATAGACATCTGAGATAAATTTAAACCTCTGACATTGTGTAGTCACTCTGCTGTCCATGATAGACAGCAGCGAGCTCTTCCTTGACAGTGCTGCACGATCTCTAAAAACACCAAAAAAAAAAAGTTGAATATTATTATCCAATACTTTAAATGATGAGATGAGAATCAGCACCTCCAGGTAGACCATGGTGCTCTGTAGGAAAAAGGTGGACTGTTCCCTCCAGGTTAGAGGGGAGTCACTACCCCAGACGGAGGAGTTTAAGTATCTCGGGGTCTTGTTCACGAGTGAGGGTAGGATGGAGCGTGAGATTGACAGACGGATTGGTACAGCGTCCAAGGTCCTACAGACGCTGTAACGGACTGTCGTGGTGAAGAGGGAGCTGAGCCAGAAGGCAAGGCTCTCAGTTTACCAATCAATCAATCTATGTTCCTATCCTCACCTATGGTCATGAGCTCTGGGTAATGACCGAAAGGACAAGATCGCGGATACAAGCGGCGGAAATGAGGTTCCTCCTTAGGGTGTCTGGGCTCACTCTCAGGGACAGGGCGAGAAGCTTGGACATCCAAGAGGGACTCAGAGTAGAGCCACTACTCCTCCACATCGAAAGGAGTCAGTTGAGGTGGTTGACCAGGGGGCATTCTAATAAGGAAGACCCAGGACACGCTAGAGGGATTACATCTTCCGGCTGGCCTGGGAATGCCTCGGAATACCCCAGAAGGAGTTAGAGGGCCTGGCCGGGGACAGGGAAGTGTGGGCCAGTCTGCTTAGTCTGCTGCNAGAAGGAGTTAGAGGGCCTGGCCGGGGACAGGGAAGTGTGGGCCAGTCTGCTTAGTCTGCTGCCACTGCGATCCGGACCTGGATGAGCGGAAGATAATGGATGGATGGATGGACTTCAAATGAACTAAATAAATAAATGATGTATTACAGGGCATTATTAAATTGAAATGTAGTTACTGACACGGTATTACATGGGAAAGCATTTCACAATCCCAAAGCCATGTCTCATAATCAACTGCAACAAGTCTGAAGAAGTGCAGCGGTTTGCTGTCTGAGCCCCTGAAGACACGGCAAAATTGGTTTTATTACAGTGACAACATGTAGAATTACTCTGTCACGCTGCTGTCACCTAATATAGCAGCCGTCATGTTTTTGTGCAGCGTAAGTGCATTGTGCCCTGACGGCGCTGTACAGCAGGTGCTGCTTTCCTGTTGTGGTTGTAGGGCTTAGGTTGACATGATTACCCTGGAATCACATTGGAAGCTGGTAAAACACAGAAACCTGTTTCACAAGGTTCTACTTTCAGAAAAGTGCCAGGAGAGCTGAAGAACACAACATCTGAGTGTTTCTGAAACTCCAAAAGTTGCAAATGTCATATATAATAAGCACAGTAAACTTTATTGTGGGGACAGACATCATTAGTGAGCCAAAATTATCTAAAAGTACAACAATTAGGACACTCATAAGTGCTTATACCTCTACCACAAGCCAGGAAAAAGAAGTCGTCTTCTTAAAAAAATTTGTTTTTTTTAATTGATCACACCATTAATGAATTAATGGTCGAAGGATAGCACTGGATTTTGAACCCACAATCTTTTTACAGTGAGAAAACAGTGCTTAACACTACCACTCCAGAAATGACTATAATAATCATAACCATAGAACTTAACTGCTCTCTTTGTCATAAGAAATTAATTTCAGATCTGGACCAAATTGTATTCAATTCATCAGGGAAGAAATATGCCAGATTTTATTTTTATTGTGATTGTTGGATTACTTTTTGAAAAACAGCCTATCTTACAATGTTCAGGAATCATTTAAAAATTCCAGGATCTGCCCCTAGATCTGGATCGGCACCAGAATTTAATAGATGTTTCCTGGGCCATGTAAACTAACCAACAAATGCAGCCAAAAAACACAATAAAAATGAAATATTGAGACTGGAAGGCAAAGTTTTGAGATAGACTTTGAGAGGAAGACAGAATGGACTGGTGATAAGATTTATCTCTCGGTTTTGCTGCTGACTCTACAAATCTGTGATGCTGTTTGCTGCCTGTATCCTTAAAAAAAATCAGTTTTCTGTATTAGTCCATTGTTGTCATGAGTTATTCTTGCTGCTTTCTGAGCGGTGAATAAAAATCAAAACAGAACCGCCTACAAAGTCATATCTGACATTTGAATGCATAGGAATAATAAAGCTGGAAGATGGAAGAATGTCTGCTCGAGCAGCACATATATTAGTAAAAGTATTGATGGAGTAGAAACAGCAGGAAGGGATGAGTGAACAGGCCTGGGTGTGTTTTAATTGTCTCATGTTGAACAACATTCACAGTAGGCCTGGAATAACAAAACCAGACACTCATCCTTTGTTTCTTCTTGGATGAAAGTGACATGGAGCTTTCCATGGTGCTGAAACTCTAATATTTGTTGGGAGTCACATTCTTAAGGTATGAAAAAAAAAATATTGAGGAAAAGAGGATCAGCAGCGATTCAGCATGCAGTGCTTTAACATTCATTTAATTTGGTCTTTCAGGGAGAAAATTCTGTTTTAATTTTCTTAATCAGTATTGTTTCAGCCGCTCATTATGGTTATGGGTTTTATTTTCCCCTAATTCATTTTTAGTCCCACTACAGGCTGTTTATTCTTTATTACTGCAGGCAGAGCATTAACATCATTTAAAACAGACTAATACTGATGACCTGAGCAACTATGTTCCCAGAGCATTTATGGCCAAAGATTTGAGCATTGTCCACGAGGTCACAATGAAATTTGATTCTTTACATTATATAATTGTTAGAAAAAATATCTGCAGCTTCTTCAGTTTAAAAAAAAAAAAAAATGTTTTCACAGAAGAAAAACACTACAAATATGAATGTAACCCTTGGCCTAAATCTCTCTTCCATTGTCCAGTTTCACATTATCAAATATGCGAGTACTTTAGAGATAAATAGACATACTTTCTTAAAAATTTCCATTGATTTTGAGAAACCTAATGCAAATTCATCTTGAAATAATAAGATCCTAGAGATGAACGTTAACGCTTTTATAGACTTTTACAGACATTGTAGAATTTTGTGATGTAATGCTGTTTTCAGACCTGTAGCTCGTTTGCTCTGGTCTGAATCAGGGACTGAGGCTACATTCAGGCCTTAATGCTCATTTCTGATTTTTTAATCAGATCGGATCTTTTTGTGTTGATGATTCACATTCATGTTTGTAAGTGACACCATGTGAACACGCTGAGGTCCTAAACTGCCACGCATGCGCAGATTTAACTAAAATATGAGCTGCATGTGTATGAAAATAATATATTCAATTTTCATGAACCTGAAGCCATGTTCTTTTATAGCCCCACTCTCCCATTCCTCACGCAATTTCCTCAAAAACGGTTCGGTTACTATATGTTCCTTCAAGCTTAGCTTGGATAGAAGTTTCTCCATATATATCCAACAAATTTAAAACTTCATCTCACCACTGACCCCGTCACTGTTGTTGCTCTGTTCCATATTTATTTTTACTGGCTGCTATGAGGCGCCGACACTGAATGAGGATGACACGCGATATGCGCAGAGAAGTGACACGTTTAAAAAAACCCACATGAATTCTGATCTGAGCGGTCAGACAGCGGTCGTACATCCAAAGATTGGATATGGATCAGATCTAGGACCACATATACAAGTGGCCCAGATCTGATATGAAAAAATCAGATTTGGTTTGTTCACACTGCTGTGAAAAAATCAGATCTGAGCCACATGGAGGCAAAAAAAAAAAAAAAAAAAAAAAATCAGATCTGGGACACTTCAGTGTGTAATGTGATCATAGCTTAAATTGTTCCAATGATGCATTTACTGCTTGATTTGGTTCAATTTCACACAGGAAAAAAATCCAATCAAGTCAAAATATTGCAAATCAGTAAAAGCTGTGTGAGAACAAATTCACAAAATCAAAACGGGAAAAAGTTTACTCTGCCAGGAAAACTAAATAACATGGAACAAAAATGGAATTGGGATATTTTCCTAGCTTTTTGCTGAATGTTGCTTCACATTATGCAAACAAAAAAAAGACGTGCTGCCTTCAGACAGTTGAACAGGATAACAGATTGCATATAGAGTAAATACATGCTAACCTTCAATGTATTCAATGTATTCATCTGAAGACGTGGTAGGATTGTTGTGTTGCAGACTTTTTCAAAACATCTCTTAGATTTGCTAATCAAAGGTGTAGTTTGCTTAACATTAATCATACTCACCTGTCCACCTCTGGTTCCAATCAATCAATAGATTAGTCAGCTCTTGGTTTGAAAGTGTGGATCACGTTCAGACCATAAACTCCAGAGTTCATTCAAGACCACCTGCTCTAAATGTTCCTGGTGCGATTGTTTCAGTCACACCTGAGTGCAAATGCTGTGTTCAGACCCACACAAGAAAACTGTACTTAAGGGAGAAATGAACCTTCATCAGTCTGAACCAGACCAAACCACCATATAGCTGCACCATATACCAGCTATATATAGCTGTGAAAACACCTAAGTAACCAGTTACTGTTAGTTACTGAGTATTTTTTCCTTATTAGCTTTGAATTATACCATAAAGCACTTTGTGATGTTAGTTCTTGTATAGAAATAAACCTTTACTTACTTTTGCAGGCATTTTTGTTCCTATTCATATAGAACAGCGGAGAGACAGGAAGTGTGCAGAGAGAAAAAGACATGCAATAAAGGTCCCTAGCTGGAATCAAACTGGAGATGTTGCACGGTGCACGTTTTAACCACTAAGCCAGCAGATGTTCCCCACAATATCCTTTCAAATTAAGAACCTCAGAGATGTTTCATTATGAAAAAGTAATCTCAATTTTCCCAGTGTCTCATCTGATTCTAAGTGGCAGAAAACACTTCTGAGAGATGGAAAGAGAGACAGCGGAGGAAATTGAAGAAATTGGAGAGATTTTGAAGGAGATGAAGAAGATGAAATTCCAAGTGCAGATGGTTTCTGGGGAGCAAAGCTCCGGTACTTTCCTGAGTGTCCAAAGCTATTGAGGAGAATTCTCCATCTGATCTGTCCTGTGGTGATGAGATAGCAGCTCAATCCCTCCCGTGATGTGATCTGCTCGTCTGTCCTGCAATTTTAGGATTACAAACCCAAGGATTGAATCTCATGGGTTTTCTACACTGAGACTTTTGATTGGATTTATCAGTTTCTCCAAGAAAAGACAGATTGGATTCTACAGGAGCTAAAGCTTTGTCAGACATCAGGGCATTGCTGGCTGGAACTGGTTGCTTTTGTGTATCTTGCAGCATAAAGCCTCATTTTCACTTTGGTTAATGAAGCAGATTTACCAGCATTAGTATGCAGGAAGCATCCACATATAGAGTAATCACAGCTGGATTTAGGGCACATTTTAATATTCTGCAATAACAAGCCAGATGAGCTGTAACCATATGTTGTTATGCAAAGCTAAAATATGATCCAAAATGACACATCAGCACCAGATTGGTACTGGAAGTGTTGGGGGGGTCTCATTTAATCTGACACAAAGTCTTTCCTGTCAGGGGGTGAGGACTCAGACAAAGGCTCAGAACATGAAACGTGAATAAACAGTCTTTTAATTAAAGTCCAGGCAAAAATACCAGCAGATAGTGAGACGAGATGAACTTACAAACATCAGGCAGATAATCTAAACAGGGCAAAGACAAAAATACGAGAAGCAATGAACCATGAATCTGAGGCAGGAACACAAAGATACAAACACGAGAAACTCAAAAACGATCTGGCAAAGAACAGAGGAACCGGGCAGGAATATATATAGACACTGGAGGAGGAACAGCTGATGAGGTCATGATGAGGTCACTGGCAGTGGAGGAAAAAACAGAATAAACAACAGGTGGGGACAACAAACAAACACAAAGAAAAACAAAGGTGACAACGAGTGGACAGGTAAAAAAAAAAAGAAATGCAGATTTATGACTTTCCGATGTTTATGTTGCCATCACTCATATGAAACCTAACATACGATGTTACGCAGCAAAATGCATCACAATTTTTTTTAAACATAGAATGATTTTCACAAAGCACAAATCCTTACCAAAAACTTAATGATCACAGCTTTCTCCAGTTTAGCAGTCGATTTATTAAGAGCATTTATGCAATCAGACTCATTTTTTTTCAGATGGAACACCTAAAGTATAAGATATGCATGTTTACACACAGACATAAATCCAATGCAGCCTCAAGGGGGCACAAGCCAGTGTCCACCTTGTGCCGGTCCCAAGCCCGAATAAA
>VXCM01002732.1:0-23041 GCA_014773175.1 Lucifuga dentata
CAGGAGGAGTTAGAGGGCCTGGCTGGAGACAGGAAGTGTGGGCTGATCTGCTTAGTCTGCTGCCACTGCGACCGGGACCCGGATAAGTGGAAGATAATGGATGGATGGATGGATTTGTTGTATTTTCAGTAACTAAAACTAAAAATTGTGACAAAAACATGAACACTAAAAAAAAAAAAAAAANAAAAAAAAAAAAAAAGTCCGTGGGCCATACTTCATTATATTTGGATTTTTTTTTCTTTTTTGAGCATTTTATCGTACTTTGTTTCACTTGAATGTAAAAGGGTTCAGATGTTATTTTTGTGACGACAAAATCTTTAATTTTTTTTCAAGATTTATCAATTTTATGAATTTATACAGGCGTTTTTGCCTTGTTTGGTGTGTGCATTTTTGTAATTTATTTCACCTGTATAATTTCCAAAAGTGAAAATATGATGTGATTTATGGTGAAAGTGGAGGTTGTGGTGAAACAAAAGACACCAAGTACACAAGTATTTGTGTAAAAACATTTATTTAAGGTGGTAGAACAAAAAAACTTAGAAAAAGAATCTCCCTAAGACTCCAGAGGGTTAAATAGCTACGTGTAAAAATAGAAATAACAGATGAATTTGGATTAAGAAAAAAAAATCGGATTTAAATATCCAATTTTTTTCAGTCAGAGTGAAGCCTGTAAATCATCATCATCATATCTGGAAAACGTTCATGCTGGTACTTTGGAGTTTATCTGTCATGAGTGGATATCGGCTCCTAAGCTAAGAGGACAAATACATGATATGGTGTCGAATAGCTTCAATAAATGAAACGAGCATTAAAAACTGACGCAATTAAATGTGACAAATATGCAAAAAAAAAAATAGAAGAAATCAGGAAGGGGCAGATGCTTTTTCATGGCATCGTGTCAGTTGAAGTTTCACAAGTGAATGAATCTGTTTTCAGGTGAAGCAGAACCAGCACGAAGAGCTGCAGAACGTCAGGAAGCACATCCACTCCTGCTTCTCCAACATCGGCTGCTTCCTGCTGCCTCACCCCGGACTCAAGGTGGCCACCAACCCGCGCTTCGACGGCCGGCTGCGAGGTAACCCGCCAACGAACCCGACACGTGGCGAGCTCGTAAAAACGACGACGAGTGTCGTATTATGGAAATGCGTATGAATAATTGTACCAGCTAAATTCACTCCTCTCATCACGACACCGAGGTATTGTTTTCGTCCAGTGGGTTTGTTAAAAATGGGAAACGACGATACAACCAAAGGTGAAAGATCGTTGCAGATGCTGCCAATATTAACGGACACACAAAACCGCTTTTGAACAGCTGAAGACAAGTGTTAGTTCCTGCTCAGATCACTCGTACGTAGTGGAGCTACAAGCTGCATTACCAACTTCTACCACACGGTGTCACCAAATTCAAATTGTAAAGTCAGAGCGATTACGCTTTCAAAACATCAAACTCAGCTATTATTCATCCACATTTCCATAACACAACAGTGAGATTTATCTTTAAAGCGCTTATAAAGATAAAGAAAAACAAAAAAAGAGGTCAGGTAGACTTTAAAATCAAAGAATTTGATGTTTAAAAGCACCCTGCCATCCATCCAGTCTAGCACCTCCATGAGGCTGTAATGCTCATTGCACTCGGGAAAACAAAATTACTTGAAGGAAAACAGAGAGACAACTTTACACACGACCTCATTTGTAATGCACAAAATGGGGCTCAAAAGTTGCAAACGACACTTCCCATGCAAAATTTAGGATTTGTAAAAAAAAAAAAAAAAAAAAAAAAAAGAAATTGGATGGGAGAATTTGTGCACCTGTACGGAAACTCTGAGCCATGCTTGCACACATTCTGAAGACAGGAAGATTTGGTGACACAGATGGAGAAGCAGAGAAATGAGGCACTCTTAATTCTAACATCGATCCAGAGGGGCCATTTAACGTAATGCTCACTCCAAAATATCTCCTCTCCATGTACTTTGCGATTAATAATGGGATATGAGCCTTTTTAATGTGCATTTTCAAGTTGATTGTGCTTTATAAAAGGGAAATTGTGTGGAGCCGATTTTATTAATGAGTGTTTTTGTGCTCACGCCATTTCCCCGTTTTGAAGGTAGGTAAACTTTTGGTAGTAATTCCACGCTGTTTTATATATGAATGGGTTTTTTTTTTACAATTTGTCCAGAAGGTGGCAGCAGTGGAAAGACCATGTTGTGACCTAAATCCAAATCTTTGTCCTTTGCATTGGCCATGTTTGTTAGTCAGGCTCAGCTGGACTTAGGCTGAGCCGGTTTGAATGCCAACATCTTCATCCTCCTGCTGCCTCACTAAAAGTCATTATTTTCATTAGCAGCTTTCACGCTGCATTCATTTAAAACTCTGAGCTTGGAATTTACAATATCCAACAAGGAAAGTAAAAATTTATTGCTTTAGCACCTCTCAAGACAGGAATCACAAAGTGCTTTACAAAAATGACAAGGCATAACAAAATTAAAACAACTTAATTAAGAGTCAAATAAAAATCATTAAAATAAAAATAGGGAGTAAAACATAACAATCAGCAAATACAATAAAAAATACATCAAGGTAAAATAGGGTTCATTGGCCTTATGCAAAAGCTGACCGAAACCAGTAGGTCTTGAGCTTGTTTTTAAAAGTGTCCACAGTGTCCACTGTTCTAATGTCCAAAGGCAGAGTTCCACTGTTTAGGGGAAACAACCTGAAATACGTAATCTCCCTTAGTTTTAAGTGTGGAGTGGAACGACAAACCCTGACCAGATGACCTCAGAGACCTGTTGGTTATATGGAGCACAGGAGACTGACCTAAAAGGGCTCTAAACATCAGAACCAGAATATTCAAATTAATCCTAAATTTGACAGAAAGCCAATTCAGAGAAATCAGGAGAGGCGTAACGTGTCCTCCAGGAAGATCTGCTTAGATATCTTTCAGCAGCATTCTGAACCATTTGAAGGTGATCCAGCCAAAGAGCCAAAGCCAAGGAAAACGCGCCCTCAAGTCGGCATTCTGACTAGGAAAGTCTGGCAAGCTTTCCCAACCCCATCAGTGCTGACGACATCATTTTAATATGGATATAAACATTTATTTAAAAATGAAAGTTTAGAAACCTTTTCAATCAGCATGGAAGTTTAAACATGAAATGTTAGCAATGCAGAAAAGGTACATCTATGAGCTATTGCTCATAGATGTTCAAACTTTAGTCCAACGGAGCAAAGAAAAGTTTTCATGGAGGCCTGTGTGTCGTCTCCCGCTTTGTTTAACTTGAATGTGCGGTGGTAAACATCGTAATTCCGAGTTGTGGTTTCCCAAATCCGAGGTACCCTGAATGCAGCATTAGGTCCGTGTGGTCTTCAGAACCTCAACATTAGAATAAAAGCGATTTCACGAGCTAACGATAAATAACCTGTTTAATAACAATCACACAGATATCACCTCGTTTTCTACATCCAGAGTTATTGCGTAATGTGCTTTTTTCGGAATGCGAGGACTTTGTGGTGTTTCTGCTCCCAGATATCGACGAGGAATTTAAGAAGGAGCTGGTGAACCTGGTGCCGACGCTGCTGGCTCCAGAGAACCTGGTGGTGAAGGAGATTGGAGGAGTCAAAGTCACCTGCAGAGACCTGCTGCACTACTTCAAAGTCAGTTCACGACTTCCTGTTCCTTTGACGATGGGAATGTTAAAGGACCATACTGGCCATTTTGCATGTTTGAGCCTAATATATTAAATTTTCATACACGAAACGTTACTAACAATTAGGGCTGGGCGATAAATTGATTTAATTGAGTTTACATTTTGGCACGATATCTAAAATGACTGAATCGGAAAATTCAAGTTTTTTTTTTTTTAAACTAATATCTAACTGTTTTTAACAGGGAAAATGCGGCAGTGGGTCACTCTCCTTCAATCAAACCCGTTCCCGTTTTGTGTCGTTAAACCTACAAGCCTTGTTTATACTTTCTGCGTGTCTGTGAGGGTCCACAGCTCCGCCTGCAGTGGACACAGACGCAGTTTACAATCTTACCAATCAGCCGTCCGTCACGTTCGCTGATGCCACGCCCACGAAGCTTTCAGCAGGTCAAACATGCTAGCAAGATGCTAACAAACACTTCGACTGAAGATGAGCTCGTTTCTAAAAAAGGTAACGTCACTTCATCATTTGGAAGTTGTTTGGTTTTGCGCTTCACGGCGTGGAGCTCCTATAAACGTTATAGACCCGTTTGCTGCACGCTTCATGGCGTGCAGCAAATGGGTCTGTAGGTGGAATACTGTAACATACATGTTACATGTAATACTGTAACATGTCAGAGCATCAAGAGGAAGCAGACAGGAAGCTGGACATTGCTGCTAAAACCTTTTATTTTGAAAGGTTTGGTTAGAAAGCCCGAAAATTTATTATTTTAATAAAGAAAATACTCATTTGAATTAGGTTTTTTTTTTTTTAAANAAAAAAAAAAAAAAAAAAAAAAAAAAATCAATTTAAATCGCAAATCAGCCATCATGTGAAAAAGATTGAGATTTTTATTTTTAGGCCATATCACCCAGCCCTACTAACAATCATTTCCCAAAGCATACTACTGGAACGGTGAATTAAAAATGTTTTTCCTACCTTCCAGACCAGTTAATTCTAGTATGCTATTAAAATCAACTTGTTGATACTGTAAACGTTCTTGGGATAGGTAATCCATCATCACCAACAAGACGTGTATTCAGGTTTTTTTTAGAAGTTATGTAATTTTAGTGTTTAAGCTCAATAAAAAGCGTGGAGTGAATGTATGCCTCCACCGGGGAATATAGTCCCAAAAGAAGACCTGCGTTTATGGAAAAATTTAAAGGACCGTGACTTCATAAGGCTGTGTAACTATTAGCAGGAGAAACATGGATTTTTAAGGTGGGTGTATCACTTGAATATTTGATTTTGAAAGATTAAGAGATTTAGCAAAATATCAGGAAAGCTGAAATACGGTTTTATCCTTTGGGAAATGATTGTCAGTAACATAACATATATGAATATTGAATATGTTAGGCTCAAACATGCAGAATGGGCAGTATGGTCCTTTAAATAAGCTTCTGCCCGTTTCACAGGGTTTCTTTATGTTGGAGGTTAACCTGCTTTTAAAGGACCATACCGCCATTTTGCATGTTTAAATATTAGCCACATACACGTTACATTACTGACAACCAATTTCCAAAATGTAAAACCAGTTTTCCTGTTATTTTTGCAAAAAATCCTCTAATCTTTCAAATCAAACATTCAGGTGATACAGTCACCTTAAAATTTAATGTTTGGCCTGCTAACACTTTTGTCTGAATGTCGTTTTTAATTTCTCAGTAAAAGCTGTCTTCTCCTGGGACTATAGTTCCAGGCGGAGACATACACTGTTTTCTGTGCAGCTCCATGTTGAATCAATTAAAACAATTTACTTCAACAAATAATTTATAGACTTTTTGTTGCTGTGATGGATTATTAATCTCAAGCACGTTTCAGGTCTCTATAAGTTGATTTTAAATAGCATGCTTGATTGAACTGAAACCAAATGCGGTCTGGAAGGTAGGAAAAACAATTCTAAAATTTACCGCTCCAGTTGTATATTTTGGGAAATAGTTGTCAGTAACGTAACATGTACGTCGTTAACTATATTGTGCTCAAATATGAAAAATTGCCTATATTGTCTTTTAAGGTCACCCACAGCATTAATTATTCATTTTGTTTGAGAATTTATTTATTTATTTATTTTAATTTTCAGACATTTTCATTTGTTAGCTTCTGTCATTTTGTTCTCAGGCCTACATGAAGATCTATCAGGGGGAGGAGCTTCCTCACCCCAAATCCATGCTGCAGGTGAGCTCGTTAAGTTTGTTCAGTGTAAAGATTTTGTCATTTTTAAATTAAATATAAAATGATTATTATTTTTTAATGTGTTTCTCTTTGTTTTTAATTTGATTATTTCACTTCAAAATTGAATATGAAGGATTATTTTTTGCTGTTTTTTTTTTTTTTTNTTTTTTTTTTTTTTTATTGAATATAAAGTTAATTCCACTGAGCTAAACAGCTCCACCTGGTGGACGTTTGAAATCATTACATATAATTAGAAACACATGACTTTAAAAATTGCTCAGTTTGATTGTGTTTTCTTTGAATACAACTTTATAAATTCACTTTACAAATCCTTTAACATCATCATCATCATCATTCATCAGATCAGACTGGACCAGATCCCTGAGCTGTCATAACTGAATACTGGATTTAAGGATGTGACTCGTGTAAATTTCTCTCATTTCAAACTGCATATTTATTCTGAGCAAAAGTGCAAAAAACACAAACAGGTCCAACTTATAAAGACACTAAAAAAGGAAGAAAAGCAGCAAAGAAGCTGGAAACGGATAATTATTCAGCTTTAACGGGATGTTTCTCCTCACTGAATGCTGTGTTATGCCTTTCTGTTGCCTAGGCAACAGCTGAAGCCAATAACCTTGCAGCTGTAGCTGGAGCCAAAGACCTCTACAACAAAAGCATGGAGCAGGTAACGCATCATTTCCTGTTTAGTTAGCTGATGTTCATTTGTTTGGTCTCAATCAGAATGAATTTTTCATTTTGGTTCACTTTGCTTTTAAACAGGAAAAAAACAATTTAAATTAAAAAATTTAAAGGTGAAAAATATATATAAAATATAATATAAAATATATCATCAAAAGTCAGTGAGAACACTCACTTTGCGATGAGGAAATCAAACAGGAAGAAGTTACTGTGTAGAGGCTGATACGCCATCTTAAAATTTAATGTTTCACCTGCTAACACGGACGCACGATTGTAGAATAGTCGGCCATTTTTATTTTCTCAGTAAGAGGCGTTTTTCTCCTGGGACTATATTTCCTGGCGGAAACATACATTTTCTTCTGTGTAGTTCCATGTTGGAGCAATTAAATAAAGTTGCTTTAACAAAAATAAATAATTACCCATCTCCAGCACGTTTCACGTCTCTACGAGTTAATTTTTAACAGCGTATTGGAATGAACTGAGACTGTCAGCCTGGAAGGTAGGAATAACAATTCTAAAATTTACTGCTCCAATAGCATGTTTTGGGAGATGGTTGTCAGTAATGTAACGTGTATGCAGGTTGTATTTATTTAGCTCAAACATGCAAAATCACTGGTATAGTCCTTTAGGTGTATACACAGTTGTAGCCCAATTAGGATAAATTCTAAAACAAATATCAAAGAATGGCGAAACGGGAAAAGAAACAGGAAGTGGAAAAGAATGAAATGGCGGAATAGAAACTGACCTTGTTGTTCATCTCCATCAGGTCTGCGGCGGAGACAAACCCTACATATCGCCGGCGGAGCTGCAGTGTCGCCACGCCGAGATCNCTGCGGCGGAGACAAACCCTACATATCGCCGGCGGAGCTGCAGTGTCGCCACGCCGAGATCCGCCAGGCCGCGGTGCGACACTTCCGTTCCGTCAAGAAGATGGGCGGCGAGGACTTTTGCCGCCGCTACCAGGAACAGCTGGAGGCGGAGCTGGACGAGGCCTACGCCAACTTCTCCAAGCATAACGACGGCAAGAACATCTTCTACGCCGCGCGGACGCCCGCCACGCTCTTCGCCGTCATGTTCATCATGTACGTGGTGTCGCTGGTCACGGGCTTCGTGGGCGTCAGCTCGGTGGCCATGCTGTGTAACCTGGTGATGGGCGTGGCTTTGACCGCGCTCTGCATCTGGGCCTACGCCAAATACTCTGGGAAGTTCCGGGAGGTGGGCGGAGTCATCGACCAGGTGGCTGAAACCTTATGGGAACAGGTGAGAGGAGGCACCAGGAGGTGTCATTCTGTGACCCGTGTTTTTAGTCTGTTATCCGTGTTGTCTGTAACCTGTGTTTGTAGTATGTAACCTGTGTGTTTAGTCTGATATCCATGTTCTTAGTCTGTTACCCGTGTTTTTAGTCTGTTACCGTGTTTTAGCCTGTTATCCGTGTTTGTATCCTGTTACCCGTGTTTTTAGTCTGTTACTGTGTTTTAGCCTGTTATCCGTGTTTTAGCCTGTTACGCGTGTTTTTAGTCTGTTACCGTGTTTTAGCCTGTTATCCGTGTTTGTATCCTGTTACCCGTGTTTTTAGTCTGTTACTGTGTTTTAGTCTGTTATCCGTGTTTTTAGTTTGTTACCCGTGTTTTTATTCTGTTACCCGTGTTTTTAGTCTGTTACCGTGTTTTAGCCTGTTATCCGTGTTTGTATCCTGTTATCTGTGTTTTTAGTATGTAACCCGTGTTTGTAGCCTGCTGTCTTTCTGCTGCTGTCACTGAAACTCATTTTTCACCTTCATCTTTTCATCCTCGTCTTCCTCTAATCCCCTTTTTTTTAAATTTCTCCTCCCACTGCTCCCAGCGGACTCCACGAAAGGTGAGCACCGTGGAATTATGGGATGGCTGCTTTTTTCCGCTAACGTGTGCAGGAGTCACGTGTTCGCGGCAACATTGCTGACAGTATTTCAGATCTTAAATCTTCACCTTCCTCCTCAGGTCCTTTGCAAACTCTTCGAGGCGGCTCAGAGTCGAGTCCCGCTGGGAAGCCTGATCCCTGTGCCGCGGCCCCGCCTCGCCTCCAACAACAACGTCAAGAAGAAAAACTAGCGGCCGCCATCTTTGTTTTTTTTCCACCTTCTGCTTAGTTTTGAAACGGCGTTTCCTCAGACGAAGGATCCGTTTGTACTTCAGGTTTTCAGACTCACCATAGATGACTAGATTTCATTTTGTCAGTGGGCGGGGTTAAGGTATTTGTTGGTGGGCGGGGCCATCAGTGTGTATTCACCTGTCAACTGACTCGCCGTTAATGATTCCCATGTATGTGAACACGTTGATAAAGATCATGAACACAGATCCTCCTCTTCCTCACCTCCTCACTCCTCCTGCTGACTCCTCTTCACTCCTCCATTCTCTCCGTTTCTTTCCTTTGCTCCTCTTTTTTTCTCATCTTCGTCGGGTTTGTTTGCGTGGGGACGAAGAGGAGGAGTCAGAACCAAAGTTTACAGCTTATGGCGTTTCCAAGGAGACCGGCTGACTCCAAAAGTTTTGTCAATTTGAAAAAAGAAAAAAAAAAGATGTAAATTAAATGTATAAATGTGGAACTTAAAGTCACAATATTCATAAAATTCTCATTTCCTTTATTCTCATTTCATACACGTCTTTTTTGCCCAATAATTACATTTTTTCAGGTTTATTTCTGTTAAACTTTATATTACTGAATTATTTTTCATATATATTTATCTTTTGGTGAAATTCATGTTTTCTTAACAGTTAAAATATCAGATTTTAGCTTTTTATCTTTAATTTTTTTCCAAATTGATCAGACATTTTCCATCCCATCAGTTCCTCAGTTTTCCAGAGATAAAAATATATATATGTTCTTATATTTATGTATTTTGTCCCTTCTCTTCCTCATCCACTTCTCGACCAATCTGTTGGTCCAAACAATCACTTCCTGTTTATTTAAGGCGCCGGAAACCGTTTTTAAAACCACCACAGAGTGAGTGGGAGGCGGAGCCATTTCACCTGTGACATCATCCGCTTGTACGAATATTTGTAGACGATGATGATGTCACCGTTTAGCATTTTCAAGCCAAAATCTGTAAAATTATCTGTAAAAAAAAAAAAAAAAAAAANAAAAAAAAAAAAAAAAAAAATCAAGTTTTAGTGTCATTCTGGGGTCAAAGGTCGTCCTGCTGTTTGTTTACTGATTTTATTTAATTAACGATCATTCCGTCACCTGTGTGTTTGTTTTTGTACGTCACACAGGGCATGTGTATGAATTATACATATATAAATATAAATTTTCTAGACTTTTTTGTAGCTGGAAGAACAAAGCATCAGATTTCAGCTCTCTGGATGTAAGTGAATGCTTTCGTGATTTGTGGATATGTCGAATAAATTCCTTTTTTAATAGAAATATATTTGTAAGTTTAATCTTACATTGAACGCTGCAATCCCGCCCCCTGCTGGCCAATAATGTTTATAACCTTGATTTAATTTTTTTTTTTTTTTTTTTTTTTTTTTGTCTCGCACTTAAAGTTGTTTTTCCTTTTTATTTTTTTCAATACGAAATTAAACCAAAATTCTACACCACACGCAGAGCTGCAGGTCTGTTGTTTTTGACACGTTACATCTTTACATTTAATTTAAATAATGTAATAACACATCGTAAAAGTGTTGAAATGAAAAGGATTCTGTCTTTAGTTTGCAGCAGAACAAAACATGAAAAGTCTAAAAAAAAAACTGAAGTCTTCCTTTTATTTTTATTTTTTTAACACAAAAGAAGTTCTAAGTGTGACGAGATTCAAACGGCCAATATTAAAGGAGCATGCTGGTGATTTTTGCAATTTTGAGCCAAATTAATACAGCTCCAACTATGTGGCAAATTACCGCCAACCATTTTCCAAAACGTGCTACCAGAGCAGAACATTTTGGAGTTATTTTTCCTACCTTCCAGACCTACATTGGTTTCAGTTCAACCCAGTTACACTATTAAAATCAACTTGTAGACACGGGTAAGTGATCTATTACAGCCAACTAAGCATTGTTTTTGTTTTTTTTTAAATCTAAGTTACTTAATTCAATGTAAGCTTTCAGATATCCAACACAGAGCTGCACCTAAGACAATGTATGTCTCCGCCACGGAATATAGTCCCAGGAGAAGATGACTTTTACAGAGAAATTAGAATCATTTGGACATAAAGTGAATTTTAAAGTGGATGCATCATTTCTGAGTTTTGTTAGACCTTTTATTTAAAAGTTAAAGATGAATCTCAGAACTTGTAAATCCAAAATCATTTAATTTGTACAATCCAGTGAAATTCTTCATTTATCACATGTAAATATTCCAACATGTAACAAAGATGCTGGGTTAATTACTTAATCATGAGGTCTTCAGGTGATACTCATTCTGTGCTAACAGAGTTTAAAGGACCATACCAGTGGTTTTATATGTTTGTACCCAATAAATACAACCCTGCGTACACCTCAATTACTGCTAACCATAAAATTATTCCTGTTCCCTTTCTTGCCTCCTCATTTTCTTCCTTACCTGCCTCATTTCCTTCACTGTCACACTGCGTCACGTTACGTGTTATTTCACAGACATGAAGTAGATTATGAAATGTGTTGTCATGTTGCCCAAACTGATCCACAGTTCAGGAGAAGTAATCTAGGTTTGGAGTATTTGGGTCGAGTGTTATGCTGCGTTCCAGTTACCTCAGAACTCAGATTTTTACAACTTCCTACTTGAAAAATGCGTTGGCCGTTTGAAGTCAGAACTCCGACTGGGAAATTCAGACCAAAATTTTGAACTCTGACTTCACTAGTGTGACTTAACATGGCAGCACTTGAAAGTGAGCTTTATGAATGGAAATGATCAGCAAACAGCCAAATAAAGTATTTTTCTTACGTGACATTGAAATAAAAAGGTCAAAATATATCATCAAGTTATCTATCTACAGTGTATAATAACTGCCGTTGACACATTAAGTGTGAATAATTTCATAATATTTCTCTGCACAAATGTTTAATATTGTGATTAATATCATTGTAAAACAACACAAAAAATGGTCCTGTAGTCTAACTTTACTTAGTTATTTATTACTAAGTTTATTTAGTCTTACAGTATTTATTAGTGTTTAGCCATGCTTTTTGTTTAAATTTGGCTCAAACAGTTTGAGGTCGGAAGTTGGTCGGAATTCCAACTTCCCACTGTAACTGGAACGCAGCATTAGGAATGTACAGAGCCCTTTAAGGGACGAGAAAAAAAAAATTTGCTAGAAAAAAAAAACATTGCTGGTATCTGATACCAGCAATATTTTTTTTTTCTAGCAAATTTTTTTTTTTTCTCATGTCCCTTTAGGGACTCTATATAAACGCCCTTAAAGAAAAAAGACACTTAGAGCTCCTCTAAACCCGTCATGTCCACTTTAGCTTTCACAAACAGTGCGTCATCTCTGACGTAAACAGAATTTTGGGGATTTTCTAACTTGCTGAGGGCAATGAAGCGTGAAAATCCGGACGCCACGTTGCTGACAGAGTCGGCAGCAGGTCTCTGGAAGCTGCTGGATGCCGGGTCGGGCCTGAAGCTGAGGCTCCGGTGTTTGCCGGCTCCGCTTTGATCCAGAATGGACAGAGTTACGGTCTGTCTGAAAGGCCACGGCAGCAGGGCGTCAAACTCTCCAGGCATCAGGACCACATAAAGAGACAGGTGAGTTCCCCGCCCGTCCCCGTCCCCATTCAGGTAGGCCTTCGCTGCCATTTTGTAGCCGCAGTGCGCGGTGTGGAACGGCACGCTGCTCAGGCACGGTGGCTGAGCGTTGGCCTCGGCTTCTCTTCGCGAGCTGAAGCCCTCGATCTTCCAGATGAGTCTGCCATCGTAGCAGGTGGAGTGGAGCTCCTGCAGGCGCTCCGCGTTACAGCTGAGCTGAGTGGCGTGAAGATCCAGGAGACCCGAGTGACGCTTCAGGTTCTCCTGCAGAGCTCCTGGAACGAAAAAAGACAAGAGTTTTAGTGACAAAACATTTCCTGTAAGACTTTATTAAAGGACCATACCAACCATTTTGCATGTGTGAGCCTAATATATTCAATTTTCATACATGTTACGTTACTGACAATCATTTCCCAAAGGATAAAACCGTATTTCAGCTTTCCTGATATTTTACAAAAATCTCTTAATCTTTCAAAATCAAATATTCAACCTTAAAAATCCATGTTTCTCCTGCTAATAGTTACGCAGCCTTATGAAGTCATGGTCCTTTAAATTTTTCCATAAACGCAGGTCTTCTTTTGGGACTATATTCCCCGGTGGAGGCATACATTCACTCCACGCTTTTTATTGAGCTTAAACACTAAAATTACATAACTTCTAAAAAAACCTGAATACACGTCTTGTTGGTGATGATGGATTACCTATCCCAAGAACGTTTACAGTATCAACAAGTTGATTTTAATAGCAGAATGAACTGAAACCAATGGAGGTCTGGAAGGTAGGAAAAACATTTTTAATTCACCGTTCCAGTAGTATGCTTTGGGAAATGATTGTCAGTAACGTTACATGTATGAAAATTGAATATATTAGGCTCAAACATGCAAAATGGGTGGTATGGTCCTTTAACAAAACTAGAAATGCCTTTCCTGAAGGAAATATGTCTCATTTAAATTTATTAATGAAAGCTAAAAGAAACAAAAAGGGAAACCTATTACTCAGCAATAAGCTGAAAATCTGAGTCATTTGTATGGAAAAACAATGTAAAAGTACTTAATATGTGAGAATATATAAGAATCAGAGATGAAACAGTAAAGAAGGGTTGAGCAGGAAGAGGAAAAGAAAGGACTGTGGATGTGGAAGCAGAGTGAAAAGGTTCAGTCAGTAAAATGTGATGGCAGGATAAAAGGTTTTTAAATAAAAGTTAAATATTGTAAAGGAATTACATGGAAAAAGGAGAGTCTTATTTGCTCCTAAACTGTTTGTGTGTATAGCCTGAATATATGATCATCAAATAGTTTTAAAAAAAAATTTACTTTGATACCATCACTCACAGCTGGGTTAGATTTTCATGCTTATATGTAATATGTGTGTGTATAAAATGTCAACAGGCTTCAGTATTATTAAAGTTTTATGAAAGTTTGTAATTTTCTTCTGTGCTTGAATGCTACATCAGCCAGAAGTCTCTGCTGCCACCTAGTGGTGGACGGTAGACAAAAAAACCCCCAGCAATTTCAAGATGGTTCCCAACACTCATGCTTGGACCATTAAAAAGCAATAAATTCAAAACTATATCCAGCCTAGCGCCCCCGTAAGGCTGTAATGTTCATTACATGAGCATTCTAGAAAACAAAATAGATGAATGAAAAATGGAAAGACAACTTTTCTGTTCTTTCTTTCTTACCACTAGTGGGGCAAACATGTAAAGTTTGTCCTCAGGGTGGCGCCAGGCGAGGCCATGTTATTTAAATCTAAAGAGTTTATCCTCTGTATGGTGGCCATTTTAGGACATGTCAGATTTGGCTTCTATCAGGATAAGCTGGAGTTTGAACTGAATGCTAATGTGGCTAACATGCTAATATGTGTAAAGTTGACATGGTACATGTAACATTTGGCATGTACCATTTACAGCAGCTTAGCAATTTGGCATGTTGGCATTCTAACATTCAAATGACACCTGTTAACAGTAATGTTGACATGCTAATGTTAGCATGCTAATATTAGCCAACATTGTATGTTAGCTGAACCACATCAGTGAGATGGTGCTGATGAAACGTGAGGTTTTTAGTTACCCAGATGTTCTCTGAGCGATCCAGCTGCTGATACTTCCTGCAGTAGAGCATCCAGAGAGCTTCTAAGCTGCTCCAGATCCTCCAGACCAGATTTGAACCCCTGAGACACCTGCTGGACGTCCAACCGGACCGAAGACAGGACATCCTCGTGCCCACTCAGAGTCATCTGATCACACACATGCACAGACACAGACACACACAAGAAATTTAATGAGAATCCTGATAATGAGGTTTAGAGAGGGAACTCTTCAAGAAGGTTACAGATGATGACATCAGTGAGTTTTATATTCAGATAAACATAAAAATATCTGGACGTGTTCCTTAAGCAGTAAACTGTGTGGACAGTCTGACCTGAGCCGTGGAAATGATCTGCTCCAGTCTGCTGCTCTGCTGCTCCCACTGTCGCATTTCACTCTGCAGACCATCAAACCGCAAACTGTCCATCTGCAGCTCTTGCTGCCTCTGCAGCGCCTCCTGCTGGAGACTCTCCATCTGACAGGACAGAGAGCACATGTATGATATATATATATACAGATATAGATATACATACCATAAATACTCTAATAGTGGCCAGGGCCTTTATTTACCTCAACCGCGGAGAGAACCCGGCCTTTAAAAGATACAGGCTTTTATTGGAGACAGGCCTTTATTTCTAATTAAGGATGTAGAACTATGTGCTTCTCNATACAGGCTTTTATTGGAGACAGGCCTTTATTTCTAATTAAGGATGTAGAACTATGTGCTTCTCGCCAAACTGCTGTGTCATAACTTATGTCCTTCAGTTTTCCATTAAAAAATTATGTCTGCGGTAAACACCTGTTAAAGCAGTGCTCCCTACAACAGTTATTACGGTAGGGTGGTGCGCTGTCAAACTGAAATGAGAGCCTTGTAGCTGGCTAGCAGTGTATGTGTCCCACTGCTGATAGATACACCATAATACATTTAAGAAACTAAAATAAAATTAAAAAAAGAAAAACACTGCCACTATGGAGAAACATTTCACAGTGTGATCATTCCTCTGTCAGCTTTTAGAAAGGTTCGTTTTCATCCATTTTATCCACTTTTCTGGGTTGGTGTGTTACAGCAGAGCGTCACTCGCTCCTCGCTGGGGAGGAGCTCCATGTTCACGGCTTTGTTTCACGCTGAGTCCGGTCGTTCCTTCTGGCTAAAAGGACAACGGCTAGAGATAGTTTTAAAGCGGTTTGGTACTTAGAAAGTAGTCATCTGGTTATGGAGCCCAGGCTGGCTCAAGGAGGGGGAGAGAGAGAGAGAGAGAGAGAGAGAGAGAGAGAGAGAGAGAGAGAGCCATTCAAGCGAGTCATTCAAATGACTTTTTCCCCCCCTCCCTCCTAGGCTCTGTAGTTAGCAGCAGCAGCAGCAGAATGCACTAATATTATTTGCCTGGACCAGTAACAGACATAAACCAACCCAGCCTTTATTGGGAACCAGCCACTATTTCATCCTGCTGAACTTTACCTCCCGGCTATTATTGGAGACAGGCCATTATTTGAATACCAGCCTTTAATAAAGAATTTACGGTGTGTTTCTAAGAAATGGGTTCATAATAAGGTGAAGGGCNTATATGTATATATATATATATATATATATATATACACACACACACACACATACATACATATACATATATTTCTTTCAACCTACATCATCATTTTTCACTGAAAAATAGAAGAAAGTATTTGCTTTAAGCCAATTTCCACTTAGATTTCCCCATCCTCTTAGTGTGGAATTTGAAACTCTTCCCTCAGGTCGGAGGTTTTGGCTACAGAGGTTAAAGTGCTTTTGTTCCATGTGTGATGAAGTCACTGACCTCATGCACTTTATTATGGATATTATAAACGGACATGGCAGGAGTAAAAGATATCAGTGGAAAAAAAAGAGTCCTTCTGTGAGATAACACAATGTTTTTGCGAGATAATGCAGTACTTTTTTTGCAATACTTTAGCAAGATAATGCAAAACTTTTGTGAAATAATGAAATACGTTTTGTGCAATACTTTTACGAGATAACACAAGTGACCCAGACCCAAGCCCCAATTGAATGTCTTTGTACAGTATTTTAGCAAAATAAAATATAAAGTAACAATACGACTCCACAAATCGCTACGTTGTTGCCTAGCAACAGCATGCATGAGAGTGACCCAGATATCGTCGCATTTCTGCTCAATGAAGGCTCAAGTTTTGCGTTATCTCTCAAAACATTTATGATATCTCGCAAAAATTTCACATTACCTCGCAAAAGTTTCACACTATCTCAAAAAGTATTGCATTAGCTTGCAAATCTTTTGCGTTATCTTGCAAAAGGACTCACAATTTGTTTTTCCTTCCACAGATTTTGTTTTTCTCCCATGTCCCCTGAGGGGCTCCGTACTTAATGGTTGTATTTTGATGTGATTGTCACTGTGTTGCATTTTATAGTGTTTTACTTATTTATTGTGTCACTATTTGATATGTTATGCTGTTGCCCTGCTGAAAAAACAAATTTTCCATTGTGGGACAATAAAGGTTTGATGTCACATGCAAACTTTTGGACAGGATTAATAATAAAATCACAGTAAATACGCAGGTCGCTCTAAATAAGCACCTAGGCTGGTTGGTTGTGTACCTGTTTTTCCAGCCTGATGTTACTCTTGAGAACCCTCAGCATGTGATGATTGACAGCCGCATCTTCATGGAGCTTCACTTTCGCTCGCTGATCCTGCTGACACAGCAGATTTAAAACCATAAACCTTTAAAGAACAACAGATTTTACAACAACCAGAAACCAGAGTTATTTCAGACAACTGAGCCTGAAGGGCCAGTAGCCCTAAACTAGCATCAAGGTAGCATTAAATTGATCAGAAACTGTAGTCAGTATATTCTTAATGTCATAACATTCTATTTTTTTTTTTTTTTTTTTTTAAATCAAAGAACCCTCCATTTGCAGCAGTTCCAGACCTTTGCATTTCTAGCTGCCAGTTTTTGGAGATATTCAGGGGAAATTTCAATACATCCGTTCTGTATCTCTTCAGAGCTGAACTCAGCAGCATTTCATTCGCTCAACTTCTCAAATACATTCTCTTCCTTCATCCAAACCCCTCAAACTTAAACTCATCCGTACATAAGACTCTTTTCCAGCCATCCGCCATCTGCTGTCATTTGAACCTTTTCCTTTTCATTTGCCAGTTTCAGATATGGCTTTTTCTTTGAAACTCTGCCAGCACGAAGCATCTAGCATCCCAGAGTTGTCTTTTCACTGTTGCAGATGACGCTGGTAACAGACCTGTAATATTTAAGGAAGCAGCCTATCAAGTAAGCCACCTGTTTCTCAAACTACAGACTCTGACGTTCTTATCCTCTTTAGCAGTTGTGCATCTGGACCTTCCTCTTCTTTTCCTGTCCTGGTTTCATCAGATTACTCTTTTCTCTCAGGACAGCAGTGGACAGGAAAGCTTCACTTTCTCAGCAATCTGACAAATGGAATAACCTTCATTTTTCAAAAACAACAATAGACTGGCGTGTTTGTTGAAAGTTGTTTTGTTTTGGCCATTTTTTTGAACACAGAATTGAACTTTAGTGCCTTGCAGCCCAAATAAAGACAATTTACCTGCTTAAATTAATTGAGCAGGATAATGGGTTTTAGGTGCACTAACACAATTAGAAACGTGTCTCTAATAACCAATTAGCGTTTGAACATGATGAATTAAGGATGAGTTAAAAGAGTTTATCATTAGGACACGGCTGCTGAAACTGGGGCTCTGTAGTTTTATGTGAATTTTATGTAAATCTCATTTTCAGCAATAATAGCATTTGCAACACTATTAAAGTTTACATCAATTTAATGCCACCTCAGTGAATAAAAGTATCAATTTCAATCAAAAAACATAAAAATTTACATGTGATCCCAAACTTTTGTTGTTTTTCTTGTGTTTCTTTTTTTCCTTTTTTTCAGAAGAAAAAGCAACGTGAGGATAAAGTATTTCAACTTTGAATCTGTAAAAGTTTTGGATGTAAAGGGTGAATGTGGAGTTGTGGAACTGACCTGAACAGAGCAGCCGAACTTCTTATAAGAGCAGCTAACGAGCAGCTCGGGACACAGATCAGTGTGCTCCGTCAGCTAAAAGACCAAAAACAAACAAGATTATGTTCTATATCTATACATCTACATCCTCATAACACGGCTTAGCTAGAGGGTTATTCAATGATTATACTAAATCAATGAACAAAGTGACACCATGGAGGTTTTTCCAGACTTTGCCTGTCTCCATCGTCAGCCACAAAAACCTTTATACACTTTGTTTTTACGTGCTAAATAAAGCTTTCAGTCTATCAAATGTATTGATCAATAACACACGTGACACAGTTGAAAATGTGTCTTCATTTTGTGTGACGGTGTGTTTTATGAGTTTCTTCCCTGACATGTAAATAAGGAAAAACCGTAGTAGCTACATAGTTACAATATGATGCTAACAGGCGTTTATGAATGAGGGAACATGACTGTGTGGTGATATTTGCCCTTATCGATACGTCCGGCACTGTGTTTTATGAATCTCGCCTTCATTCCTGCACTCATGGCAGACCGGCGATACATGACACTCCTAAATCATCAAGTATGCTGATCTGATTCTGGATGCAACACTGGATCAAAGCTGGTCTGAGAGCTGCTTTATTGGAACTGAATCTCAGACCAAATCAGTCCTCAACCCCCTAAAATTTAGCCAAATCTGGCAGCCATACAGGATCCAGCAGATCAGAGACTCACCAGGCGCCTCGGAACCTTCTGGGAGCAGCTGTTGGGACATTCCACCTCCACCTCTGGACAATCCTGCTCGTGATCCTGCACAACACAGAGCCACCATTCAGTTCTGAAATTTTACATTTTAAAGACTATACCAGTGATTTTGCACGCAGATAAACATACAACTCGCATACATGTTACCTTACTATTTCTAAAACATAAAATCATATTTTTAGTTTTCCTGTTATTTTGCCAAATCCCTGATCTTTCAAAATCAAATATTCAGGTGATAAACCCGCTTTAAAATTCAATGTTCAGCCTGCTAATATGGACGTCAGAATGTAGGACACCTGTTGTTTTTAATTTCTCAGTAAAAGCTGTCTGCTCTTGGAATTATATTACCTGGCAGAGACATACTTTTCTCCCATGCAGCGTACTGATTAAATAAAGTTATTTCGACAAAAAAAATGTAATAGACATCTTGTTTGCTGTGATGCATTATCCATCTCAAGCACATTTCAAGTCTCCAAAAGTAGATTTTTATCGCATATTGGAATGAACTGAAACCAATGACGGTCTGCAAGGTAGAAAAAACAACTAGAACTGTATATTTCCTAAGGGAAATGTAATGTGTTTTTGCCTCTTGTGGGACTTTGTCACGCGTGCACACCCATGTGCATGTGTCTGCCAGGTCAGTTTGCTGTACCTCCTACAATTTGTACTATAAGATTCAGAAACTTAAACAGAATGTTGTCTCCTCACTTTGATACTACACATTGATGTGTGATACACGCTCATTGGTGTGATCTTTGTTTAAGAGTGGGGGAGGGGTGTCAGCATGTCTGCGCTCCCCATGCACTTTCAAAGTGGAAAAATCATGTAATTTTTTTTCAAAAATCAACTGTGGCTTGTTATAGCGCCCCCATCAGGTCGACTGATGACTCAGTTTTTGCACACTTGTCTACTGACATGTCCACCAAGTTTGGTAACAGTAGACTCATTTGTTTATGAGATATAGCAGGTTTTGTTGAATGAGCCACACCCACTCAACTTTGGCAGCCAATTGTAGTAAAACAATAAGAACTATCAAACAATGTCAAATGGAACTTTTGTTTGGGTTGGTCCAGAGATTACACATGCCAAATGTGTCAACTGTAGGAGGAGGTACGAATAAACTGTTATGGAAAAAAATTAAAAATGGCAGAAAATTTCTTCAGGTCAAAATGGGCGTGGCTTATATGGACGGATGCATCTCAATCCAAGGATTCCATGGAAAAAGAATTTTGAAGGTAGAACACACGGTTCAAAAGTTATAGGCCAAAATGTGAAAAGTGGTTATTACAGCGCCACCATCAGGTCAATATGTGTAAGTTTATTTTTGCTTGTAGAGGNAAAAGTGGTTATTACAGCGCCACCATCAGGTCAATATGTGTAAGTTTATTTTTGCTTGTAGAGGATGACACTATGAATCTACCTGTTAAGTTTTGTTGCCATAGCTCTTATAGTTTCTGAGATAAAAAAAATACTTGAAATAGCTCTCCATTCATTCTCTATGGAAAANCTCTTATAGTTTCTGAGATAAAAAAAATACTTGAAATAGCTCTCCATTCATTCTCTATGGAAAAAATCAGCCAGTTTTCCACGATTTTTACAAAAACTGCTGGTCAGATCTATAAGAAAAGATACAGCCACGGTCTCTGTATCAGGCTGCACATTTTGATGTCTGCCTTTGGCAAGCACACATAATTCTAAAAATTGCTGCTCCAGTAGTGTGTTTAGAACTTTATACCTTAATGCGGCTGAGTTGGTGGGGTTGCTGGCAGCGGGGGCAGGGCTTCGTGCGGTGAGGACAGGTGTTGCTCAGGTGTTCCTGCAGGTCTCTCCTCCGCAGCGNCAGGGCTTCGTGCGGTGAGGACAGGTGTTGCTCAGGTGTTCCTGCAGGTCTCTCCTCCGCAGCGCTGCCCTGCAGCCCAGATTGGAGCACTGCAGCCATTCGTACTCGCACGACCTCAGATGGTCCTGGAAAATAACAAAAAGCCAAAGGAAGAAATGTATGGACCAGGCATGGACTGGCCATTGGGAGAATCGGGACTTTTCCCGGTGGGCCGATGGGTCTGTGGGCCGGTAAATGCGTGACTTTTTTTTTTTTTTTTTTTTTTTTTTTTTTTTNTTTTTTTTTTTTTTCGACCTGGCCCATAAGACCACGTGAGTGACCCATTTTGTTTCTTAATTGATACCTGCCCAATCACATCCCACAGCGGCCCCCTTCTGCCTCTGTAACTGACAGACGCAGAAAAAGTGAACCCTGTCAGCGTGTGAATGGACAGGAAAATGAATGCGAAGAAACGTAAAGGAGGTGCAGAAAAATTGCGGAAGAAAAAAACTGAAGGCTTTACAGCAGGATGCTGCTACATGTGCAAAAGTTACATTCATGTTTGCTGCAATGTCAGTGTCACCACCATCAAACCTGCAGCAGCCAGAGAGGCAGAAAGAGAGGGACACGGTCCTACCGCGGAGGACAGACAGAATGCAGGAGGAGACTGTAAGTTCAATGCAGAGGTAACAAGGTGAAAAAAAACAACAATATTTTTATAATATTTTGTCTTTCTACTCAGACCATGTGCTCCATGCCTTCTGTACTTTCTGGCAGAAGAAGGACACTTCTCAGTAAACGATGCCTAATTAATGCTGCTTTATATTTACTGAACAGGGCCACAGCAGGACAACATGTTGTACATCATAACAAGTTAGAGTGATAGCTGCATGACCTATGGATGATGGAGTAATCATTTGTATTATATATATATAAAAGAAATGTAAGAGAATTAGTGTCTTTTTTATTTAATTGCAGTAGTTTTCTAATAAGAACATTATTCTGCACAGTCACACCAGAGGACAATTATCATGTCCATCNAAATAAATTATCAGCATACTTCAATGAGAGTTTTTATCAATGAAATTAAAAGTAAGTACACTCATGCTGCCTTACTTATTGATGACGTAGCTACATGGTGGTACTGGGGGCTGATAGGTACATGTATTGAAGAATGGTTGATGTTGGGCCGATTGGGCTGGGCCGCCCTGTCTGGGCAAAAGTCCAGGGCCAATTTTTAATCCCAGTCCAGCCCTGGTATGGACAGATGAAGCCTCACCCCTCTGTGTCCTGTTAGCATCTAGAACTGAAAGGGTTTTAGTTTGAAAAGCTTAAGCGTGTTTCTGTCAGTAGTATGCTTTGGGAAATGACTGTCAGTAACCTTACGTGTATGAAAATTGAATACATTATGCTAAAACATGCAAAATAGGTGGTATGGTCCTTTAACCACTTGGACATTGAACAGTAGGGGTTACTGATTGTGAAAAACTGACCGTGTGTGTGTGTGTGTGTGTGTGTGTGTGTGTGTGTGTGTGCGTGCTGTTGTCCGCTGGTTCTACCTGCAGATGCTGTAAGGTGACGATGGTGCTGCAGGCTGGTGAGTTGGTGCAGTAAACTTCTAAGCTGGAGATTTCACGTTTGCAGCAGTTGTCCTGGAAAACCTGCAGGAAGTAAAAACATTCTTGGTTTGACTTTCTTTTATTTATGATAATCCTGCTATCTGATTGGCTGTCAAGTGTCTGTTTAAGGACCATATCAGTGGTTTTGCATGTTTGAGCCCAGTATATATACTGTATATATACAGTATACACAGGCAGTCCCCAGGATACAAATGAGTTCCGTTCCTACGCCTGTCTAAGTCGGATTTGTACGTAAGTTGGAACAGTTACGTAAAGTGCGTTATCTAGCGTCAGTATAATATATATACTGTACTGAGTACTATACTGATAGTATATATACTATATACTCAATATAGTATATATACTATACTGAGCACTATATTGAGAATATAGTATAGTACAGTATATATACTGTACTATACTATGCTATGCTGTACTACACTATTACTATGCTATGCTATACTATACTATGCTATGCTATGCTATACTATACTATACTATACTAT
>VXCM01002733.1:0-46930 GCA_014773175.1 Lucifuga dentata
AAAAAAAAAAAAAAATATTGAACGTAGGTGAATACACTGTCTTACAAGAGGATAACAAAAAAATCACACACGGTTTTAATGCAAAAAAAAAGAAGAAAATGTGCCATAGCAACGACAGAAACCAGCACCTGCATGCATTTTTTGTTTGTTGAGAAAATGTGGAATAACTTTTTAAATGTTTGTCAGCTAATTCTGTTGATTGTAAGCATACAGGATGGATGTAGCTCAAAAGTGCTGTAGGAAAGCAGTGCATTTGGAACACGTTACCTTCATCTTTTCATTTATTTAGTTATTTATTGATTACTGTTGTTGGCTGGAAATGGAATCTGCAAAGTCTGGGTGAGATCCCAGAGGTTTCTAATTCTAACATTGCCATGCAGTACAGTTTTTTTACCCTTCAGACTTGCTGTAGAGCGATGAGAATTCAAGTTTTTTTGTCACATAAACTGGATTTAAAAAGTCCAAAATATTTAAAAACTACTAAATGTTTAAAAAATTGGACTTCAAAGTTGATACTGACAAACAGTCTGTAAAAGTACATAAAGCTTTTACATTGATTACATGCTGACTGGACCACTGATTGTTGCTTTGAACAGAATCGATCCAGTATTAAGAGAGAATTAGTTGAATTTTCTTCAGCAGAAAAAAAAAGAAAGATTAACACTTATCTCATAACATAAATATGGTAATCCACATTCATCAATTTTTCATTTCATTTCATTTTTTCATTTATTTATTTTTTCTTTAGAGCCCTCTCCCGGGTTTAAAGAACAAAAAGAATAAATAACATACAGGCAACATATACAGTAGGCAACAACCAGCATACAACCAAAGATTGGTTTGTATAACCAAAACACTTTGCACACACACGGAGGTCAATTACATTTAGAAATTAAAAGCTGCACAATATTTTCTTAATAAACTTAACCAAATTTAACAAATCTTTAACATTTCTTGTGCCCATCAACTCTTTTTAAATTCTTCAAAAGTAGGATTGACTCTATAATGTCTTAATTTGTTTCTGTCATCCTCAAAAACAGAACAAATAAGCTCATAATGAAACGGTTTGAGCATATTATCATGTGCATATCTGCATTCTGAAACAGGCAAATTATGACTCCTGTACTGATATTTAGACATATGAATTCTATCAACTGAGCTCAACAAAGTGAGATATCTTTCAAAACCGAAATCAGCTGTAAACAATCTATAATATCACACAAGGAGTTACTATGTAATTCATTGTGCCAACTCTGTAGATCCATATAAAATATCTTTAAGTCTTAAATCAACCGTGAGCTTTATATATTCAAGATTAATACTTATATCTCATAACATAAATATGGTAATCCACATTCATCAAGAATATTTTTAACTTTAATAACCCATTCAGACTGATATTTACCATTGTCACACAATTTCTTAGGTAAACTAAACATATATGACAAAAATATATGATATCCTCTTTGCTACTTACTAAATGCACCCAGAAAGACAGATTCTCTCTGAGGCCTCTGTGTCCTGCTGTAACTTCACACTGATGATAAGCTAATTAGCTTAATTACCTGCTAATCTTTCCATTAGCTTCATGCAGATAAGTACTGATAATTACACAAAACTCATGTTAATCTGAATTAGCGCAACGCTGTGCTTCATTTTTAATTTCCACATGCAGATGACATCATATACAAAATCGTGGTGTGCTCAATTAATCGATAAAACGATTTCAAAGCAAAAATTGTTTGTTTTAAAATAAGTTCATGACAGAAGGTCATGAACTTATGAACAGAGTATAAATTTTAATAATCGATTTGTTGTTTTAGTCATTTATAATGTAGCTAAACAGCTGCGTAATGTAATTACATGTAAATAATCCAGAAAATTCCACCAATCCTGCCAAATTCAAATTATTATGCTTGATTTTTTTAAATGGATAATTTCAGCATAATTATTCAGAGATTTGAAATAATTAGGGAAAATTCTGTTAAACTACAGTACTACAATATATCTGTGTTTTTCTTTCTTTCTTTCTTTCTTTCTTTCTTTCTCTTCCTTCCTTTGCCCACCTGAGCTTGTTCACTGTTTGTGTTAATATTTGTATTAGCCTGTAAAACAGAATCATAATGACAAAGAAATGATGGAATACGTTAAAGAGGCGCTACAGCAGGTGTTTGCTGTCGTTGTGTGTCAGGTGCTCCAGCTGGGATCCGACATCCTGCCTCAGTACAAACAGGAAACACCGAAGACGCCGCCCCACATCATCCTGCACTATTGCCTGTTTAAGACCACGTGGGACTGGGTCATCCTCATCCTCACCTTCTACACGGCCATCATGGTCCCCTACAACGTCTCCTTTAAGACCAAGCAGAACAACGTGACGTGGCTGGTGGTGGACAGTATCGTGGATGTCATCTTCCTGGTGGACATCGTCCTGAACTTCCACACCACTTTCGTGGGTCCGGCTGGGGAGGTCATCTCCGACCCCAAGCTCATCCGTATGAACTACGTCAAGACCTGGTTTGTCATCGACCTGCTGTCCTGCCTGCCTTACGACGTCATCAACGCATTTGAGAATGTTGATGAGGTCAGTGGAGATGGGCTTAAGCTTGGCCACAAGCCGATGAGAAATTGATGGGTTTTTTGGTGCAGATGGCACCACGTGTCCATCAGGACATGCCACAACCATTTCTGCCAAATTAGATTTTCCTACATTTTAAATGATTAGTAAAGCAGTTTTTTTAAACACTCCTTCTAGAAATTTCATCCATTTTTATTTTTTTTTTATCAAACTTACAAAAATAATTACAAAAATTTAACTTACAGTACCATGTGACTTACAAAAATCTGGGAATATATCAGCATCATGTAAAACTTACAGTCAATTGAGTGATGGATATTTAATTTATCACGTTGTTGTCATGTTGCCTATAAGCCAAATGTCATCACTCAGAGAGTCAATATGTGCATGTCTCTAAATTTGGTTGTATTTGCATTACAGCATCATCCACAAATATTGGTAGCCTTGATAAATAAAAGCAAAACAGGTTGTGAAAAAAAGTCTTTATTGTTTATCCTCTTGATCTTTCATTCAAAATATTAACAAAAACATAACCTTTACTTAAAGTAAAATAGTTGAAAGGAAAAATTAATTCTTATGAAACGAATATTTTTCTCAGTCTAAGGCCTGGGAAGTGGGGGTGCTGGGGTAGAGCCTTGCACGGGCCTCGGGACCCTTTGGGCCCCGAGGCAGTTTACAAATCAGGCTGGGCTTCAGGATGAATTTCACAACAATGGCTCCGTGCCGGGCTCTGGCTTTTATTCCCCCCTCCTCTCTCCACTCACAGTCACACCTCCTGATGCTGTGCTCACATGTTGGTGCTCAGAAATTGCAGCCATCGCTGTTTTCTGAATGCTGCAGCAGCAGCTGACAGCCACTACTGTTATTTTGAAAAGAGCCAAACTTCTGGTTCTGATGGAATAAAAAAAGTGTCAGGTCGGGCTGGGGCCGAGAATTGCATTAAATCTAGGGCTTCGGGTCAGGTTTGCACAGAAATGTGTAGTGCCAGGCTGGGTATGGGCCTAAAATTGTGGGTGTAGGGCTCTATGCTGGGGGTGCTGCCGCACCCCCTGTTGAGGTACGGCAGCTGTATTTTAGAGGAGGGCATTGCTGTTGGTGCTACCAATAAATAAATAATTGTAAATAAAGATTTTTTAGTGCAGGAGTTTTTACAACTGATCTATCCTACTACACATTATTTTCTTTGTTTTTTAATTTCTTTTTTTTTTTTTTTTTTTTTNTTTTTTTTTTTTTTTTTTTGGGGTGGTGCTTCCATGGAATTGGTCAGTCAGCATATACGCTCTTGTAATGATGTCACATGGCCTTACTATCATGGTTATTATTTGTTGCTGGTCTTGTGTCATTATAGATGGCTTTGCACTAAAAATAAAATGTGAAAAAATGGTACAAAAACAATTCCACCTTAAAGTAGTGCGCTGGGATCATTATTGATTATTGTTATGGCAGCTCAGGACTGTGGACAACCCTCCACACCACCCGCTGTCACCGCAACCCCAGATTAAAATACGTTCCTGGAGGTATGTCTCAGTCGGCCTGGAAGAGGACGTGTGTGTGTGTGTGTGCGTGTGCGTTTTGAGCATGGTGGTTCAATCGGCCAAAGAAATTTGAGAATTGCAGACATTAGTTGGGTTTTGTGTCAGAAAGTCTCCAAAATAACAATCAGATGCCACCAGGGTAATTGAGAAAAATATTGTTTTGATGATAAAAATTTCTTTTTCATCTCAATTATTTTACTTTAATTAAAGGTCACATTTTTGTTAATATTTTGAATGAAAGATCAAGAGAGTAAACAAAAAGACTTTTTTTTTAATGCACATTTTGCTTTTATTAAGCAAGGTTGCCAGTAGTTGAGGAGGGCGCTGTATGTGTTCAAGAGGTATGACAGTATGTCAAATAGGCCATGGCTACAAATAATTTGTCAAAGTGTATACGCCATCACAAAAACAAATAAACAGATTAATTCAATGAAATTTATTCAGGCTTATTCTAATATGAGATTGCTAAATTTAATAAAGAGTTGTACAAATCCTGTTTCGTAAATAATTCTCATTTTTTGAAAATCAGTTTATGAAGAAATGGGTGTGGCTTATACTGATTTATCTAAACCCTTTGGAGTCTGTAATATTTTTCTAGATAAGAAAATTATTCATTCTTGAAAAAAAAAAAAAATCCAATCTGAAAAAATTGATCAAGTCTAAAATAAATGATAAAAATTTGTCAATTTTCTACTTGATTCTGTAAGATTCTACAAAATGAAGGAAAGTCTCCAAAAATCAGCAAACGATGTGTCAATATGACTTTAGACTCCAGGTCAAACCAAGAAATCCAGGAAATAAATTTTGTGCTTTTACGCCTCACAGTTCCAGTTCTATGGACCAAAATATAAAATACTTTGTAAGTCACCACATGATGGCGCTATCCATACAAAACAAAAAAATCCCTTGTTCCTTGTTTCGTGGCCGTAACCCAAATATATCAATACTTTGATGTGATGTGATGTTTGAAGAGACTAAAAGATTCAATCGCACTGGCACTTCCTATAAAGCTGCAGTAACGATGCAGTAACTATGTAGTAATGATGCAGTAATGACGCAGTAATGACACAGTAATAGTGCACTAACGATGCAATAACGATGCAATAACGATGCAATAATTATGCAGTAATTTAGCAGTAGTGATGCAGTAATGATGCAGTAATGATGTAGTAATTATGCAGTAATGACGCAGTAACAATGCAGTAATGATGCAGCAATGATGCAGTAATGATACAGCAATGATGCAGTAAGGACGCAGCAATGATGCAGTAATGATGTTGTAATGATGCAGTAATAGTGTTGTAACGATGCAGTAATGGTGTTGTAATGATGCAGTAATGACGCAGTAATGATGCTGTAATGTAATGACGCAGCAATGATGCAGTAATGATGCAGCAATGATGCAGTAAGGATGCAGCAATGATGCAGTAATGGTGTTGTAACGATGCAGCAATGGTGTTGTAACGATGCAGTAATGGTGTTGTAACGATGCAGTAATGATGACATAACGTCCACGCCGCAGTCTGTCCAGGTGTGAAGCTGAATCAGCCTGTAGCAATGTGGGTCCAATCGCCGAGGTGGGAAGGCCGATTTGCATACATCCAATCAGCTTGCCGCATGTAATCACTTTGTGCGAATGCACACAGAAAGGTCATGACTCGGCACGCCACATCTGCTGACACGTTAAAATACAATACCTGCTGTGTAATAACAAGAAGAGCCTTTAAATAATTCCTGCAGACAACCGTGTTACTGCAGCACCGCACATTTCCACTCTCAGATCATCAAAATAATTAAAGGTCTAGCTGAAGGAGGGATTCTGCTCCAACACAGTTAGAGTGATTTTTTAATCTTGAAACTGCATTAATACCACTTCCCAAATCTATTATTTACATATTTAAATATGACCATCAGCTGATCTACAACAACCTGAAAAGGATTCTGTAAATGACACAATGAAAACTTTACAGTCTGAAGAACAGATAATTATGATGTGATCAAAACATAAATATTTCACAATCATGACATAATGCAACACTTGTATGTCGTCTGGTTGTTATTTTAGTTTTTCCTTCGTTTGTGATAGCTTCACGTGCACAAGTTTCTTCCAGTAACTTCAGTCTTAACTGTTTGGCTGTCTATTTTTTCCCGCAAAACTCTTCTCAACAACAGCTTCATGGGAAAAATATTCCATTACCCATATCAAATCCATTCCAGCAAACTGCAATTTCACTTTGTTCTACTAAACATATTCATTAACACTATTTTAACTGCATTCTTCTAAATCTTACATTTTCAGTTCTTACAATAACACCTGAGAAAACAGCGGATTGTCTATAGTGAAGAAGTTTAAAACCTTGCAGTCTTGTTTACAATTAGTACATTCATATGCATGTTAAAACTTTGATTACACTTGGATTAAGGCAAAGAATCGATTTTTTTTCCTCCAACGTCATAATCACCACAATAAGATTGAAATCGGCATCAATTGGAGTAAACTTAGCCTGAGTAACAGACCTAGGTTATGTGCTTTTTGGTGGCTTGGTGGTTAGCAGAGTAGGATGAGCGGGTGTAGATGATGGATAGATCATGTGACTGTAAATCAGTTTATTTGGCCATGTAAATGTTAACAACTTGGAATCAAAATTCTCTGACCTCTTACTTAAAAAAATGCATTGGAATGGCACTTGAAGTCGGAACTCCGACTTGGAAACTCAGATCAAATCCATCTACCCGACTTCAACGAGGATGACGTCACTCAATATGGTGGGGAAGCAAAATTTGTGAATGTATATAATCAGCTAACAGCCAAATGAAGTAATTTTAATTGCATGACATTGAAATAAAAAGGTCAAAATATATTTTATATATAATGAAATGGATGCTCACTTCCTGTATGAACCATGGAACCTGAACCTGGTCTCTGGTGTGAAAGTCCTGAACTTTGTACATCCAACCATCCACCCCAAACTCTCCTACATGATTTTTTTTTTTCAGAACCAGATACATATCTATCTATCTGTCTATCTATCTATCTATCTATCTATCTATCTATCTATCTATCTATCTATCTGTGTGTGTGTAGTCTGTAATAATGAGGAAAACAATGTGAGATGATAATAAATGCCCCGTCTGTCACTGAATGAAGGGTTTGACCCTGAAGCTTTTCATTGTTTTCCCCTCCCGGTCAGCACTGATACTCAGTCTGTCTGTTAATGGAGGAGCAGTGCATTGTGGGATTCCTGCTGATGAGCTGAGTGGCCTGATGAGAATCTGCAGTGACATCACACACAGGAAACATGACCAGCGCCTTTTTTTTTTCTTTTTTTTTTTTCTAAATGGTTTCTGGAGGTGGCAGCTGTGACAGCAGCCTGCTTTATGCTTTATCATACATGTTTGATACACGTTTCGTAAATGTTTCATACAGATTATATTGGTCCTAGTCTTTAAAAGCTTCAGAATGGAGAGAGAGAAAGAAATGTATTATAGAATATTATGACGACCTCAGTTAAAAAATAAATGTTATTACGTAATAACAGCAAGATTGATGAGAGTGAAAACCAAGCACAGAAAGATCTAGCTCAGAAGTGTTTCAGTTATTTTTCAACAGCCTCCTTCTAGCTTGGCACGCGCGCACACACACACACACACACACACACACACATCCCTCCACAATGATGCTGGAGGGATTTTATTTCAGTTTCATAAAAATTAAAAAAAAAAAATCCCCAGCTCTGGAGTCTAAAATGATTTTTGTCATTTTGGTTTTCTTTGAATTTGTCTTTCATGAGCCATCAAAAAAGCTGTACTGTAAAAAATAACAACAACAAAAATAAAAACTATTTGATTGGATGACAAAGTCTGTCTTGTGAAAATCTGAACATTTTTGACAAACCTGTAAAAATCAAGAGTGAATGTAAAGGACTTTGATCAAAAATGGATCACAACAGTCAAGTGTTTTTAATCTACCATATATACTCAAGTATAAGCTGAGTTTTTATTACCAAATTCCACAAAGCAAATTGGGGGTCGGCTTATACACGAGAAATTCAAATTTGATCCCAGAGAAGGAAATTTCCAGGGGTGGAAATACTACCATTACCACTACCCACTGAAAATAGTTTAAATCATACCTTAGAATGAGATATTTCCTGACTAAACATCTCATCCAGCACATTTTGTGGTGGCCAGTAAGCTCTGTTGTGATTGGTCAGTTACAGTAATCAGCTGCTGAAATAAGTATCTTGTCTACTGGTGCGTGGATTATTTTCAGAAAATCACAGGAATACTATGACAATACCCAGATAAACAGGTAATTTGCTAAACAAATAAATTGATGGAACAACAATCAGGGTTTCTTTAAAAATCTAAATTTGAAGGTCAAAATCAGGGGGTCGACTTAAATACGAAATCAGCTTGTACTCGAGTATATACAGTAGAATTTTGGAAGCTTTTAAAACAACCCCACATTTATACCAAACAACAATCAGAACTTTTCTGAAAGTTTAAGGTTTTTTTCTGTGTGACACTAAATTTGATGCACAGAGCAGAATTTTGAACGAGAATTTCAAATATGCATTTGCTGTAGACTTTATTAAAGGCGTTATTTTAGCTTAATTCCACATCTTATGAAAAATAATTTATTTTAAAAGGTGTAAAGAGTTGTTTTATCGCTGCATCTTGGTCTCACAAAAATTATCACATTTGTGTGAATATTATGGGCTTTAAACAACAAATTGGAGCTGTTTCTCTTGTTTTTAATTCTCTTTCATCTCCCTCACTTTTCTTTTTCCTCATTTCCTCGCTTTTGTTCTGGTTTTCATCTTCGTCCTCCTCGGCCTGCAGGGAATCAGCAGCCTCTTCAGCTCTCTCAAAGTGGTCCGTCTATTGCGTTTGGGTCGGGTTGCCAGGAAGTTGGACCATTACATCGAGTACGGAGCAGCCGTTCTGGTGTTGCTGGTGTGTGTGTTCGGGCTGGCGGCTCATTGGCTGGCCTGCATCTGGTACAGCATCGGAGACTACGAGGTGATTGATGAGGATGCCAACAGCGTGAGGATGGACAGCTGGCTGTACCTGCTGGGCGAGACAGTGGGGACGCCATACCGCTTCAACACCACGGGCTCGGGCCGATGGGAAGGCGGGCCCAGCAAAGACTCAGTCTACATCACCTCACTGTACTTCACCATGACCAGCCTGACCAGCATCGGCTTTGGCAACATCGCACCCAACACCGATGGAGAGAAGATCTTTGCGGTCGCCATGATGATGATCGGATGTGAGTGATTATCATTTCCTTTTATTCCTTCGTGTCGAATACATAAAACAGCTAAAGAAAATATTTGTTTTCCTCAGAAAGTTCCAGCTCAAAATTTACTTAACGTACTGATATTACCTCAACACAGAAAACCAAACGAGGAAAACACAATCATAAATGACCTTTGGTGACCTTTGCAGTGATTCAAAGAGTTAAATGTGACATGCAGTCTGAGTGTAAATGAAAAGAGTCAGTGACGAGTTACTGTGTGAGTCACAGACGAGGAAAACTCCTCTGGTGTGACTGTTGTGTCTGAGTTATGTCATCATTGGTTAGAGGACATCCACTTACAGGATCCATTTATAGTGGTGCAAGTCAGACAGAGAGCGAGACAGAGAGAGAGAGAGAGAGAGAGAGAGAGAGAGAGAGAGAGAGATGGGGAAGAATTCAGCTTCTGTTTTTCAGTTCTGTTTACTTTTTTCCTCATCAAATGTCTCAAAAACATTCTTAATATATTTCAATGAAATGTTTTTATAGCCATGTGACATGTAACAGAATGAGGGAACATGGCTGCGTATCAACACAGCAAATCACCCGCTACTGTTTATGAATCTAAATGTTTGAATGAAAATTATATTCCAAACTGTTTTCTGATTGGTTACCAAATTCTCCTAGTCAAGTTCTTTGGTCATCAACAAAACAGCATGAGTACCGAAAGCTAACTTAGCATTCATGTGAACAAAAACAGCCTGCAACAAAATATGAAACACAGGAACAAAATGTTACATTCTGACTACTGCTAGAACGCACATACAAAGATGGATGACAAACTGATGATGCATTTCTGCCTGCATTGTGCTCCTCCTTTCCTGCTTGCCGTAGCGCTACGATTCACTGGGCGTCCTTTGGACAGCCATCAAACTCAATGTGATGCTGTCTGACACAGATCACGGCTAAGATTTTCATACCAGTGTGACATGCAAAGAACTTATAAGGTCAACGCTAAGTATCTTTTGTTTTGGAACAGCCGGTTTGGTGTAAACTCTCACAACTCCTCAACAGCAGCTACAAATTCAGATAACGTGCACATTTCAGCGATTACTGCAAAATGATACTTGCTCCAACATGATAGATGTAGATAAGCATAACTCATGGGGGCACGAGTCTGACCCACTGGGAATTTTGCACAATTCATCTTTGTAAAAAAACACAAAACAAAACAAAAAAATCCAGATAGTATTCTCCAAAAAATCATTGACAATCATCAGCTACTCAAGATAATCATCTGTCACAAAGTGGATTTAGATGCTTAAACGTTTCTAAATGGAAAAAAACAAGTCAAGTCAAATTTATTTATATAGCACAACTGTCATTAACCAAAGTATGTACAATGGCTAATAATAAAATATGAATTAGAAAAAGAAAAGTAATTAAAGTAATTTAACTATATAATAATAACAACGATGAAACTCCAATCACATAGCGCACGTTCCAAAACTCCAGCATTGTACACAAAGCCAAATGTGGCTCGCACAAACATGGGGTCGAGTGTCGCTACAACAGGAAGTGGCTGTACGAGCAAGTGGAGGTGGAGGGTGGAGAGATCATTCGGAACAAGTACGCCATTTTTTAAAAACTCACAACACCAGGAACAGAAACTTTCTCCTTCCCGGAACCCAACCTTGGAGCTCCTCATTCAAAGCTGTGATGCTTTATGGACTCTTTTTGAGTATTTTGGGGCTTTTTTAAAAATGTTTTTTCAGGCAGCAATTAAAACAATAACCAATAAAAAAGACACACACCACAAATACCCAAAGTCAACAGCAGCAATTGCCACCCAGAAAAAGACAGCACTGATGAGAAAAGGGAGCTCATGAGAAGTAAAGTTGAACAGGAGCGTCACAGGAGCGTCACAGTGTCCCTCCTAAACGTCTTCATGGAGCTGCTCTCCCTGATGGGTCTGTAGAGAGTTCCATAGATGAGGAGCACAGCTGACACATCTTCTCCCCATGTAGCAGCTCCATCCTGGTAGGTGGAGGAGCCATATCCGCCTGCTAGTAGATGCCCAGTTTCAAAGATGTTGAAATTAGATCATCCAGGTATTCGAGCAGCTACAGGAAGAAGCGACACAGAAAGATGCCGGAGCAGATGACAGTTAAAAGATGTTAATGCAGCAGCACCAAGCAGACCAAGCAGCTGGAGTCAGAACAGCAGCAGCCCAGCAGGAAAAAGAAAAACAGTCCCCAGAGCAAAGAGTTCACAAAGCTTCAAAAAAAAAAAATTACTATTCCCAAAGTGGAATATNAGTCCCCAGAGCAAAGAGTTCACAAAGCTTCAAAAAAAAAAAATTACTATTCCCAAAGTGGAATATACAAAAATTGCACAGGATGCACAGGAAAAACAAAACAAAACAAGAACAAATGAACAAACGCAGGAGGAGTGGCGACCAGTGTTTGCTAGTGTACTCGTCCTAACGTCCTTATAATCAATAATCAAAAAAAGCAGAAAAGTTTACTATTGTTGTAAGAAACGACTCAAACATACAAACACACACAGACACACTTCTTTCAGTTTGTAGGAGTGTTTGTTACACTGATGACCTGTCACCTCCAGGTTCTTTCTCCTCTGTCTGTCTCTGTCCTCCTAATTGAACAGGACAGCCCACATTCCATTTCTACATAAACAGAGGAGAGTAAACGGTAACACTCAGACAGGCCGATCAATAATTTATTGATGACTCACCGCTGAATCTTACAGAGACTCATACACGGAGGAATTCAGATTTTAACCTCTGAGCAGCTCGAGAAGCTATTTGTACGTGATGGAATTTATCGGAAAAACAACATTCTCTGACCTGTAAAAGCACGTGGAATTTGATATCCTCAGATCTGTTTTGTGGAAATAAATCTGGTATGTGTCTGACATCTGCTGATATGACTGTCTTCTACCAACAGATCAGAATTTACTTGTAATTCTGACTTGCATGTCATCAATAAAACAATAATTATTGTCTAAACTTTCAAGCATGTGATTGCACCAAAGTTGCAGCCATCATCGCCACACACGTTCAAGCTGCAACAAGTGCTCTCATCCTTCTCCTCCATATTAAAATATAATTAAGTCATTTTGGACCTTAAAGATGCTTTAAATAGCTTGCATGATTATTTCTTTAGTTTCATTGATTTATTCCCAAGGGAAATTTGTTTGCAGGCACCAACATACATACTGTAACACAAAAACACACCAAGCATAGAAAACATACAAATTCAACACATGTTAATCAATCAAGTTATAGAAAAATACAAATCAATACTCAATACTTAGGTCAAGACCAGTGGGTAGAACTCATTCTCGTACAGTTGGATCCAGATAATTACTGAAAAGCTTCAGAGTTCATACACATAGATTATAAGAGTGATGAAATAAGATTGCACCAAATAAATGCTGTCACTACTCCAGTTGAATCTTTGCGAAATATCATGAATGTCAGAATATCTTAGCATTTGGTACGACTATCAGAATATCTTAGTATTTGGTATGAATGTCAGAATATCTTAGTATTTGGTAGGAATGTCAGAATATCTTAGTATTTGGTATGAATGTAAAAATATCTTAGTATTTGGTATGAATGTCAGCATTCCACACATGCAGTAGTCTAGCCTAGTTACTGCATGTACAAGTTCATCACAAAAAATTGGAGGTGGATGTCTGCATAGAGGCCAGTGCGTACACCCTATGATGTAAACAGATGACGAAATTTATGTCACGCGGACCCTCACATACACGGAAAGTATAAATTGGCCTTTAGAGAGGTTGGGCCAGGTCCGGAACCATTGCTGTAATGCCCTCTGAGACGATGGATGTGGTATTGGGCTATACAGATAAACTTTAGTTGATTTGTCTTGACTACATTAAATGACCATACTGGTGATTTTGCATGTTTAAGCCCAATAAGTTTCGCTTTCTAACTTTTATGCACGATTGTAGAAGACACGGTTTTCATTTCTCTGTAAAAGCCGTCTTCTCCTGGGACTATATTTCTGGGTGGAGACATACACTGTCTTCCATGCAGCTCTGTGTTGAATCAGTTAAGTAAAGTTATTTTGACAAAAAAAAACTTGATAGACATCATGTTTGCTGTGATGGATCATGATCTCAAGCTTGTTTCAAAGTGATTTTTATAGTGTACAGGAATGAATTGAAATCAATAGCAGCGTGAAAGATAGAAAAAAAAATCAAAAATATACCACTCCAGTTGTATGTTTTCTGAATTGGTTGTCAGTGACTTAACTTGTATGCTTATATTGGGCTCAAACATGCAATATTGCTGGCATTGTCCTTTAAGGTTCACTTCATACTGAGGCTCACAGGTGCTACACGGCTCAGATTAATGCACGATTCCAGCTTTCAGCCTGAATCAGCAGACGGATCGCTCTGCTGCAGCAAACAGCAGGGAGAAACGCAAATCTGTCTGTTTTCGCACTACAGTGAATGTTTCAGAAAGGAGCACCATCGCAGTGCAGAGCAGCGACGTCAGGACTCATCACATCACCGATGAAACACCCACTAAAGACCAGCATATATCTGGTTTGGATCAGAGCAGACAGGCTGTTCTAAATATGTAAAACGCTGACAAGCTTCAGGGGATTCACACTGCACAGGACTTCCCACCTTTTAACATTCAGAGCCAGCAGAATCGACTCAGCTGTTACACCAAGTTTCCGCCAAAATCAAGTCATTCTAATTATTTTGTATTTATTGGATAACTATATTATCAGCCATTATCTTGAATGCAACTCTAAAATGCTGCTGCTTGGCTTCTCACTGGAACCTCAACCATCCCAGATCTTTTAACCGTGATTCATCCATCCATTGCTCATTTTCCATCACTTATCTGGCTCTAGGTCTCAGTCTTCCTGCTTTTCCTGGGGATCCCAAGTCAGGCCAGATAGGATCTCTAATTCCTCCAGGATATTCTGGGTCTTCCCTGTGATCTCCCCCCAAATGAACGTGGCCAAAATACCTCCCAGGGAAGCATCCATGGAGGCATGTTGATTTGATGTCCAAACTCCCTCAGTTGACTCCTTTCAATTTGAAGAAGCCATGGTTTTACTCTGAGCTCCCTCCAGGTACCAGGTGTCCCTCCGGCATCACTCATTCTTTCCATTGTTACCCAGAGTTCATAATCATAGATGAGGGCTGGAATGTAGACCAGTCATTCTCAAACTATGTGGCGCGCCCTCCTGATGGGGTGTGGACATATTACAAGTGAGGCACGCTTGCCAGGGGATATTTGAAACCAAGTGAAGCCAAAGTTAATTGAAACAGTTTCTTGTGGGAGCAATAAACAAACACAATACCAACATGTTATCAAAGCAAAGATGATATCAAAAAAATGGACTTTTAACAGGGACAAAGAGAAAAACCAGTGATGCTTCTGAACCAAACAGGTCAGGTGACAGTCGTCATTTACAACCAAAGTCAAGAAGAAAATATACAAAGCTTTTCTTGCTCTCGGGTTTGCTGTGACTGCAGTGGAGGAGGAGAAACACTCATGTCTTCTGTGTCTTCAAACTCTGGCAGTAACAAGACAAGTAGACATGAAGACATGGAGACATGGAGAGACATGAAGATGTGTAGAGATGAAGATACATAGAGACATGAAGATGCATAGAGACATGAAGACATGAAGTCTAGACATGAAGATACAGACATGAAGACACAGAGACATGAAGATGTGTAGAGACATGAGGAAACAGACATGAAGACACATAGAGACATGAAGACACGGAGAAACATGTAGATACATGATGGCCCGATCGTGTTAGTGACCCACTCGCATTTTTTTTTTTTTTTTTTTNTTTTTTTTTTTTTTTTTTCAGCGAAAGTCACTTTATAAAAGCCGCATCAGTGAACACTAAAGCACAAATGATCTTTGCTCTGTATTTTTGAAAAAGTACAGCAAGGGAGCAAATTATTTACAAAAATTTGCAAAAAATGTTTTGAGAAAGTCGAAGTTGAAATTTTTAGATGCACGCTATGATTTATTGTAATGAAGTTAAAACAAAATATCCAGTTCATTTTTGGTTTTACTTCGATAAAATATTCAGCTTGTCTATTTTTGTAACTAATTTCCTTAATGATGATTTATGGGGTGGTGCAGCGCGAAATTTGTTTTTTTGCTTGTAAAGGGAGAAATGACAAAAAAAAAAAAGTTTGGGAATCACTGAGGTTGACTGACGGGGGAATTCTGATACAACATCTGACCACAGCTTCTGTTACCCTCAGTGTGAACTAAACCCTCAGATACCTGAACTCCTTCACTCAGAGCAGCAACTCAATCCCCAACTAACGTCACCCCACTCAGCTCCAGCCCACTCCACAGCTGCTGCAGTGTGACATCCTTTGGTTTCCTCTTTAGATTTGTGAAGTAAGCCTGAAAGCCTGAAAAAAAGTGTTGGATTAACACTAGGAACAAAGCGTCGACAGGGTGAGTAGGAAAGGTTGCCATGGCAGCCAGCATCCCAGCTGCTGGCTGAGAGTTTAAGATTCATTAGAACAGTGAGTGTGAGCGCTGTGATGCTTTAAAGATGTGACAGGAAGTCGCAAACAGCTGCTTCCACAAACTCCCTCTGAATTCAGCACGACTGGACCCATATCTATTTACTAAAAAAGAACAGTTTTTTTGTCTTGTTGTTACAGATACTGCTGATGTTCTGTCAAAGTCAAACTTTCTTTTTTTCTTAAGTCCACTGTGATTTTTATGGCCGTGAGATTTAACCAACAATAAAAAAAAATAATCAAAATAAACGTGGAATTGCTCTAGCAAATTTTCAAACAAATTTGGGGATTAGGGGGTGCTGTAACAAAAACTAGAAAGTTTATCTCATCTTGGTTTACAAGTCTTTCGTGTGTGTGTGTGTGTGTGTGTGTGTGTGTGTGNTTTTTTTTTTTTCTTTCTTTCTCTGAGCTGAACTTTCTAAAATACAGAAAACAGGAGTATCCCAGCTAAAAAATTTTGGTTTCTGGAACATTCTGGGAAATTTTTCTGAAAATAACAGTTCCCTAAGGGTTTAAAGTAAACCCTTCCTGGGAAAGTTTTCTTTGTGGATTCTATGGTATTTCATTTTAGTAAAAGATACGATTCTCAGAAAATTCCCAGAATGTTCTGAAAATAAGGTTATTATATAACCAAATGGGAAGTTTCAGAAAACTTTTCTTGAGGTTCATCACACAACTGTGAGGGAAGTGAACCTCCACACCTGGTCCTGGTTTTGGTTCTGTTTCTGGTCGACTTGACGCTGTGTGACCTTTAGCTTTTTTCTGTGCTCAGCCTTTTAATGACCTGCGTGATGGTCACAGCTGGGTCTGAGTGGGCGCCATGGTGACGGGGTCCTCGGTGTTTCTGTGGGTCAGCTCTTCAGAGGTGATGGGTGGGACCGTGTTGATCTGCTGAGCTGGTTTTTAAAGTGCTGTAAGGTGGTGAAGGAGGAAGCTGAGTCAGGATGAAGAGCATGTTTTTATTGATGAGCTGAGCTGTGAAATGATCCACAGAACTCATCAACCCCCGTCAGTAAACACCTCGAACCAGAGAGACTGCCACCTCTGCTCTGACCAGTCCGCTTTCAAAGTCATAACAGAGCTATCCAGATGAAAATGTGATGATGTAAAATAGTAGAAGCACTTTATGGAGTCTGAAGGATTTTTTTTGTTTTTCAATTTGAATTTTCATTGAAATTCCCACCAAAGAGCTGCACTGTAAAAAAAAAAAAAAAAAAAAAAAATCCTTAAAAGACATGATGACAAATTTTGTTATGTGGAAGTGATTTCTGACAAACCTGTAAACTTTAAACTTAGTTGTTTACAGAGCGGGACATTCTCAATTAAAAATGATCACATGAATGTCAACAGAAGAAGAATTTTCAGGAATCTTTCTTTTTTAATTTTAGCAAATCAATTGATGTTTTTTCTCAAATTTTTCCTTATTTTTTGTAGACTTTTTTCTCAAAGAATTTCCTTTTTTAAAGGGTTATTTTCAAGAATTTCTTGAATCAAATAAAAAATCAAGAACATTCAAGAATCAATCATTTCTTTTAGATTTTTTCTATAACTTTAATAATTTCTTCTTGCTGAGATTTTTTCTTTTTAAGTTTTGCTCTTCAAGAATCTGAAAGAACATGTAGAAAATTAGCAGGTTTATCAGAAATGCAACAAGCCAGATTGCAACAAGCCAAAATTTTGTCATCCTGCATAGTAAATATTTTTTTTACAGTGCAGCTTTTTAGGTGACAAACCAAAGACAAATTCTATGGAAAGTAAAATTATAAAAGACTCTAAAGGTTAAAATGTTTTGCATTGGTGCTGAGCTATTCTCAACACTAGAAGTCCAACTTTACTGTAAATTACTGTGAAAAACTATTTGACAAGTGGAAATAAAATCCAGGTGAAAATCTCTTTAAACTGATCAGGTCACTGGTCTGTGAAAATCTGTCAAAGTGAAACATTGTGAGCTTTAGCTAAAGCAGAAGCTAATCCAAATGAAGAAAATAAAGAAATTAAGAAAAAGCATTATTTGGAAAATTGGATTGTTTTTCAAACCAAAATTTTTTTTAATAAGGTCATTACCTCGACATTTATGCTGAAATTAAGCTTTCTGGCTGTTATCGTCAGTCTAACTACAAAGGCAGTAGTCTCTGTCTGTCTGTCCATCATTGACACCAATATCTCTTCATACAATATCGTGGTACTGTATGAAATTGAAATTCGGCAGATTCATTGCTCATGACCCAATGACGTGCAGTGTCGCATATGAAGTTGTTTGAATGAGCGGTTCTCGAACTGAGCTGTGCTGGTAAAAACTAGTCCATGCAACAGGATGCAACAGGATATGCAACATATGCTCCGGTCCACGGCCACTGCAAACAAAGCTAGCTCACAAGGACGTGCAGAACAAAATTATGGCAGGCTGCGGTGCACACCATAAAGTCTGGCCCAGTCTGAACACACATGTTTTGAATGGGAACTGCACTAGTAGTTTCGAATTTTTGATACTAACCTTATAAGCTTTTTTGTTTGGATGATATGAATTTTGAGTTATAATTTGTGTTTTGCAGCTCAAAAGCTAGTGATTCTCGATACCTCTAAAATAAAAAAAGGAACTTCTCTCTCCTCTTTTGCAGCACTGCTGTATGCCACCATCTTCGGTAACGTCACCACCATCTTCCAGCAGATGTACGCCAACACCAACCGCTACCACGAGATGCTCAACAGCGTCCGAGACTTTCTCAAACTCTACCAGGTCCCTAAAGGTCTGAGCGAGCGGGTCATGGACTACATTGTGTCCACCTGGTCCATGTCCAGAGGCATCGACACAGACAAGGTGCCATTTTCAAGAAAAATCTAAGTTAACTTTGAAGGACCATACCAGTGATTTTGTATGTTTGAGCCTAATAAATGCAATCTGCATATACATTACATTGCCATCCATTTTCAAAAAAACATTACTGGAACAGTGAGTTTTAGAATTGTTTTTCCTACCTTCCAGATTGCTATCGGTTTCAATTAATTCCAGTACACTATAAAAAATCAACTTCTAGAGACCAGAAATGTGATTGAGATCAGTCAACCAGCACAGTGACTATATATTCAGTTTTTTTGATGAAGTAATGTAATTTAAGTGTTTCAACATGGATTCGACATAGCTACACGAAGTAAATGCATCTGTAAATGTAAAAGTAAATGTCTCTGGGAGTATATTCTCAGCTGTGAGTCTACAGTTGCGCATAAGTATTAAAGGTGAAACCACTGAATTTTAAGATGGGTGTATCACCTGAACATTTAATTTTGCCCCGTGATCTTTCATTCAAAATATTAACAAAAATATAACCTTTAAATTGAAAAATAAATTCTTATCATGAAGCAAATATTTTTTTTTCTCAAATATATGTGTGCATAATTACTATTTGCACCCCTTCATTTGATACTTTGTGCAGTCCCCCTTTAACAAGCCAACAGCTCTGAGTCTGCTCCTGTAATGCTTAATGAGTTTGGAGAACACGTGGATAGTATTTACTGGGCCTTTAAAGATCAAGAGGATAAACAAGAAAGACATTTTTTTCAATGCCCTTTTTTGCTTTTACGGGTATCAATATTAATGCAGGGCACTGTCAATAAAAACACAAGAAGAGTAAGTCCATTAATGAAATACAAGTGCAAAAGAAATAAATAGATTGTTGCATTAAAATAAAGAAACTAAAGCAGAACTATAATACTGTGTTCTGGTCAAAGTGGGATGTTGGAATTTTCCAGCTGTAAATTCCAACTTCTGACCTCCAAGTATTCCAGCACCAACGATGCCAAATGTAAACAAAAAACATGCCAAAAATACAATAACATTAATAAAGCTAGGAATAAATACTAGCTTTATGAAGTAAGATAACTAGCAAAATTGGCAACATATTTTGACATCAGTCTACATACGTAACTGGCTTTATTGTATTTATAGTCCTTTTTATTTCAATGTCATGAAAGGAAATTTATTTGGCTGTTAGATAATTATTTACCATTCACATAGTTCACCTCTACCGGTGCTGCCATCAGTGACATCAGAACAACAGCTCCTTGGTGAAGTCAGGGTAGATGGATTTGCCCAGAGTTTCCATGTCAGAGCTCCCAATTCAAATGCACTTTTTCAAGTAGGATTTGGGAAAATTTTGAGTTGTGCGTTGTCTGGAGTGCAGCATAAGAAACAGAAAGGCCCACAATAATCTGTGTGGGTTGAACAGAAAAAGAAATCCTCAGTATGTCTAGCTTCGCTCCACGATGGCATCGGTTGCTCCTCTTTGTTGTCAGCTTCTTCACAAAGGCAATTCAAACACACAACTGTGTCTAGAATTGGGTCTAGAACCAGTTCTACTTTGGTCTAGTTCTTGTTTCTAATTCTTGTTCCTTGTGCAGTGGAAAATTTCACCATCAGGTGTTTTTGTGCCTGCAGGTGCTGCAGATTTGTCCAAAGGACATGCGAGCGGATATCTGCGTCCACCTGAACAGGAAGGTGTTTAAAGAGCATCCTGCATTCCGATTGGCTAGTGACGGCTGCCTGCGTGCTCTGGCCATGGAGTTCCAGACCATTCACAGTGCTCCAGGAGACCTGATCTACCACGCTGGGGAGAGTGTGGACAGTCTGTGCTTTGTGGTATCCGGATCCCTGGAGGTCATTCAGGACGATGAGGTGGTCGCCATCTTAGGTAAAAACTTTATCCCTGCCGATGTTAATTTTGTCAGTGAAAATCATGACGATAAATTTTTCATGATGATGACGTGATATTAACAAAAATGCGATGATCACTAACAATAAGAAGTATGAGAGAGTATAAATCTCTCTTAAAATTGATCTGAGAATTATGAAAGGAGAGTCTGTGGTGGAAAACTGCAGATTCTCATTTCTTGACTAAAATAACAACAAAAAAAAACAGTTGATGAAAATATAACTAAAGAAATTAATAATTTAGATAAATGGACATATTAAATTTCAGTAGAGCTGTCATCCAGTAACAACCCCTTATCCCGCCCAGCTGAACTTCCCGTTGGATGATTTTCGTGTAATGCTGAACTTTGTGGTTTGCTGCCTATCAATAAAGTTGGAGCTCATTCTGAAAAAGTTAGTGGCAAGAATGAGAACATTTTCCAAATGCAAAGGTCCAGGATGGCAACAAATCTACCTGTAGTCCAACCACAGAAAAAGACCAGGTAGGTGCATTTCTCCTACAACCCTGTCAAAAGAAAAATGGAGTGCATTGTGCAGAACGGGGAGACACCGTGCTGATTCAAGGTGGGGGAAAAGAATACTTAAACTTAAAAATGGCATCTATCACCCTGATATTTTTTGCGAAGGTGAGTCAAGTCAGTTGATTCTTAGTTGTAACATTAATATTATCTTGTAAAGACGCTAATATTGTATTTGATCATTTGATTTGTCAAGTTTGTTCAAGTCTGAATACTCTTAACACCAGCTGGGCTAATGTTTGCATGTACGTATAAAGTTAGCCTGCTAATGCTCTTCAAAATGCTGCACTGTGATCAGAATAATGTCACCAGTGGGCCTTAATAAGCCCACGTTACATGACAAGGTTATAACTGTTGGTAACTTGACTGCCACAAAGCGATGTTTTAGTTTAACTATGTCAAATCAATAGCTAAGGCTAAATTAATGTTATGACTTTCACTATACCACACCATACAATGCTAATGACGGCTAATTAACCTTAATAAACAATGTCAGCTAACGTAAATGTACCAATGCATTTTTTATTTATTTATTTTTACCTGGGAGAGCATTTAGAAAATACATTCCTCTGCCAGTGCAGTAACATAAGGTTACTTTTTTCATATATTTAAAATGTAATCTTTTTTGTCTAGCCACAATCCCCAGCACTCGATCAAAGACTGTGAAATACCACCAGACTCAAAAGAAGAACCAACAACAGAGAAGGCAATTATCCTTATGATCTTGCATTTTTGCACTGTTTGAGTTGTAAAATAAAATAGTAACTGTTGTCAAAAACAAGATACGCTGTCTTGGAGTGAGTCTCTTGAACACCAACTTACTTGCATATATAATAACATGGTGCAGAAATCTAATTTCTGACCAAAATGTGACTAAAAAAGCATGACTAAAATTTGACAGAAATGACAAAATTTTAACTAAAATTAAATTGTGTACGTTTGAACACATGTACAACCTACATACATGTTACATTACTGACAACCAATATCCAAAACATAAAATCGGACTTTAGTTTTCCTGTTATTTTTTCAAATCCCCTGGTATAACTAGTATGGCCTTTTAAGAGATGAGAAAATGACTACATTTTTAACTAAAATGGGGGGGGGGNGGGGGGGGGGGGAGGGCTAAGACTAAAATTAAAACTCTTTGGTGTTTGTCAACTAATTTTATAGAAGGCATTATGAGTAAAATCTAACTTCAATTTAAAAAAAAAAAATCTATGAATGACTAAAACTAAAATGGAAATCCAAGTTAAAATTAACACTGGACACAAGCCTGTAAAGTTTGGCTTACTGAAGATAATACATCACTGATTCATACTTTACTTTTCACTAGAGTAGAAATTCTCATCTTAATTATTATAAAACAGAAGTGAACTCAATTATGAACATTTTAGCACAACTCATTCTTGTGTCTAATTTCATTGCTTTGTCTTTTCTGTATTTTTTTCTTACTAAAAACTGAAAATATTGTGAAAGTGAAGTGAACTACAGGAATAAAGTTTTTGTTTACTTTATTCATAATGCAGTTTTGGTAATACAACATACATCATGCCATTATCAACAGTAGAAGGCAAAGTAAAGGTAAAAGATTTGACAAAAACAGTTACAATAAGATCTCCATTGTCATCTATGACATCTTATGGTTCCTGTTTCTGTAGAGGTTAAAAAAATTCACGATAAAACTTAGCATTTAGCCTCATCCGCTTATATAGGTAACAGCTGCAGAGATTCCCAGAATAACATAAAGATACACAGACATGGCCAAAAATACACGGAGGAGAAGGCAGAAAACTATCTAGGCATTTTGGAGTAAAACTTACAGCCCAATATCAGAAAACTGTGGGTCAGTCACAGGTAATAATCTAGAGCAGGATTATGACCTGAAACAAATCTCAAAATAGGACCATTCTGAAGTGGCCTGCTATGAGTCCTGATCTGAATCCGATTAAACATCGGTGGAAAGAGCTGAAAGAGAAGGAACCCATTGACCCTGAGAGAAGTGGAGCAATTTGCTCAAGTAGCGTGGGCCAACAATATGTATTCAGGGTCCTTGCTATTTTTACTTGTTATGCTATGTAACATAATATGTTCATTCATACATCAAAATCAAATTTGCTTTACAATTAAATGCAGAATTAAGAATGGAAGACATCAAACCATTTTGTTATTTTCAACCTTTGAAGACTTTGAGAATAACTGAAGGGTACCAGGACTTTCATCCATCCATTTTCTAAACCCGTTTGTCCTGTTGAGGGTCACTGGGGGCTGGAGCCTATCTCAGCGGTCATAGAGTGAGAGGCGGGGTTCACCCTGGACAGATCGCCAGTCTATCGCAGGGCTGACGCAGAGACAGACAAACACATTCACGCTCTCATTCACACCTACGATCAATTTAGAGTTCCAATTCACCTGACATGCATGTCTTTGGAGGTGGGAGGAAGCCGGAGTACCTGGAGGGAACCCACGCGGACACAGGAAGAACATGCAAACTCCATACAGAAAGGCCCTGCCCCGGCCGGGAATCGAATCCAGGACCTTCTTGCTGTGAGGCAACAGCACTAACCACTGCACCACCAGGACTTTCAGCCATTCTTATATTACAATAAATACAGACTGCAGCAATACTCAATGCTTGTTAATGCCAGCATTTGTAGAGCCGGTTAATCCTCTGAATGTTGCCTTCGGACAGGCGACTTCTCTGGCCAGTGCGAACGGAGGGATCAGGAATGGGAGTCATGGTTTCCTTCCCGATGTGATTGGCGTATGCGGTTCTACAAATTTCGGACAATGAGATGATTTCAGTTACAACAACAGTTTGGTTGTATTTCACATTCCAGGGTTAGTAATAGCAATTTAATTATGTATAATATATTGGTATAACATGGTGATATCTGCAATTTCAAAGATAATGTAACATGTAACACCTTTGCCACCTCTGTAACACTGACATTTGTCCATTTTTATTTGGAAAACGTTCGCTCTTGTGACCTGACTATTGTGAGAAGATGAGCCTGTTGTTACCTCATCATTATTACCATGTTATTACTGAGATGTTCTGCTGTATTATAACCTTAAAATGTTTATCCCTTCATTTTATTACCTTTTTGCTATAGCTAAACCTAAATATCACCCAGACCTTACCTGCCGTAGTGCGTTATAGAGAAGTAGTCATATGGAGTGTGGAGATAATCAGAGACCTGCGTAAAGAATTTGCTTTCATGACCTGGCGACAAAACCAAAAATGGTCAGAGTTATAAGATGAGCTGCTGCATCATGCTCCAGCAATCACAGACCAAATCCATCACATCCTGTGTAAAAGCAGAGTTCATGAACTGAGATCCTTACCTTTTTGGAGATTCTCCCAGTTGATTCGGACGTACTTGTCACGGTCTTTCCGATTGTGTTCATGGATGAAACCCAGCGTGTGCATCAGCTCGTGCAGAATGATGCCATACCTTAAGCAGGTCTTCCTATTCACTGACAATAACTGCATGTGCCCAACGTAACCTGAAGAGGAGAAGCACCTGGGGGGGGAGACACACTAACAAAATATTGCAAAGGTGCATGTCTTAGCGTTAATCAATCAGTCAAACTTTATATAACACCTGTCATACAAGTAAATGCAATTCAGTGATTCACAGGTGATTGACAAATACACACACAAAATATTGATAATAGTTGATTAAAATATACATAAATTTAATAAGATCAAACAAATTAAGATAAAATAGAAAATCATAAAACACAACATGAGAGCCAAGCTGAAGAGATGGGTCTTAAAGTCTTTAAAAATATCAATGTTTTCAGCTCTTCTAAGATCCTCAGGAAGGCTGTTCCAGCGACTTGGAGCGTAACTGCTAAAAGCTGCATCACCACCTGTTTTAGTTCTGCTTTTTGGGACAGTTAAAAATAAAGTGCAAGAGGATCTGAGAGGTTTTGCTGGTTCATGAATTGAAAGCATTTCTGATATGCATTTCTTCATGGAGCAAGAGATGTTTGTTGTATACAGAATCAAAGTAATTTTTGCAGATCATACTGATAAAATTTTGGGAAATGGGACTACAAGTCTGTGGTTCAATGTGGCATACTTGATCTTCCTCGTATTTTACTTTACCATATTTGTTCCACATCATTAGGGCTCATGTTTATTTTTTTGAAATGTATGAAGGGATTTGCTGGTGTTTATTTTGAAAAATGAATGAAAATCAGATTAGATAAATCACATTTGCAGCACTTATACTCAATAGCTTAAACTCTCAATTTCTTCTTAATTACTTGGGAGTTACTGGTGGATAATAATGTATGGTGCATTTTATCTCCATTTTTTTTTTTTTTTTTTTTTTTGTCTTATTCGTGAAAGCATATTTTGTGGGGACATTCCCCAGCATCTCCGGACCTGAACTCTTGTGGAAGCATATTTATTATTTGTTATTTCTTGTTTTTTTTTTTGTTTTTTTTTGTCTTATTGGATCAGCAACAATGCAACATTTAAAATGGATCTAAAAGAAAAATCTGGATTTTTCATGTACAATTGGAAAAATTGGTCAAATTAGCCATTTACATCAAGCAGCATCCTTTTATTTAGTATAAATTTTACTGCTCATGTTTCTAAATATTCACAATTGCCATTATCATCCCACAACTTATAATTTTCTGCTTAACATGCAAAAGCATCATTGTTGCTTTGTTACTGACTTACCTATAACTTGATTCGATGCTAACATATGCCATCTGCATTACACGTGGAATGAAGCAAATGCAGGTTTTTCCATGGAAGCTATTCATGGCACGCAAAATCAGGTCCCTCTCTTTGTCGTCTACAGTTGTGGATCAATGAGTTTCTTGATCATCATCATATCAGTATGTTAAAAGGACATTTTATGGTCAGTTTTTGATTTCATTGGCCTTCCATAAGCCTCCTTTTTTTCCTTTTCTTTGCTTGTTGTTTACCATTACCATTCCACCCTCACCGTTTACCATTCTGTGGTGTTTTGAATGATTAAAATACTTAAATATTTTTATTTTATTTTTTTTTAAGATGACATATTATAATGCAGAGGCTTATTAAATAAAACTCACTATATTCTTTGTCTATAACAAAAGGGATTTCTACAATCCCTTTAGCAGACTTTGGCCAACGGCAGCTCAGTACATTGTTGAGGCACTTCGCAGCACTTCTGGTTTTTGGAATCAGCAAATCTCCTCCCATCAGAAAATCTTTACATCCTGTTAGAATAAGAGAAAATACACATATTCAAAATACAAATATCAGTTATTGTCAGTACAAATAAATCACAGGATTTTTGATGATCTTATATCTGTCAATTAAATATAGCATACAGTATAGTAAATATAGTATATCGTATAGAACAGCTGTATTGTTATTTTTGAGAGCTTAAAGTTCCACTCACTGTGTTTGTAATAACATGACTGAATTCTTACCATTGTTCACTCTCAGAATGGTTGAGGTAACATCCTCCACGTTAGATGGATTGAGTGGGATCTCTAAAGAAAGGAATCAAAATGACAATTATGTAACTCAGCTTTAACCATTTAAAAAAAAAAAAAAAAAAANAAAAAAAAAAAAAAAAAATCAGATGGACACGTAATATTAACAAATTTATTTTTTCAGTTAGATTAATTTGTGGTGTGTGAGCACTTACCGCCATTATCACTGTGGTCCTGTGATGAAATGGAAAAATGAAAAATACTTTATTTAAACTATTCAGATTAAGCCCAATGCAGTGTGCTGGAAAAAAACATGAACAGGCATTCATAACATACTACAAATCATCACCAAATTTAAAGGACAATACTGGCGATAGTGCATGTTTGCAATATACAACCTGTTAGGCTGCTGACAAACACTGGCCAAAATATATTATTGGAGCAGTAAATTTTAGAATTGTTTTTCCAACCTTCCAGATGGCATTTCTTTCACTTCATTCCAGTACGCCGTTAAAAATCAACTTGTAGAGACTTGAAACATGCTTGAGATACATAATCTATCACAATGATCATGAGTCGATTGAGTTTTTTTTGTCAAAATAACTTAATTTTAACAACCCAACACAGAGTTACATGGAAGATAATATATGTCCCTGCCAGGGAATACAGTCCCAGGAGAAGACAGCTTTTACTGAGAAATTAAAATGACTGTGCCATCTACAATCATGCATAAATGTTAGTAGGTGAAACACTGAATTTTAAGGTGGGTGCATCACCTGCACATTTTATTTAGAAAGATAAGGGAGTTTGGAAAAATAACGAGAAAACCAAAATATGGTTTTATGTTTTTTGAAAACGGTTGTCAGTAATGTAACGTGTGTCTGGGTTGTATATATTTGGGCTCAAACAAATCACTGGTATAGTCCTTTAAAGAGTCATCACTTACCAAGCCACGGTGAGCGTTACAGAAGCCTAGGAGCAGAAGCAGCAGAAGAGAAAGGGTTATTCTGAGGTCCATTGCTGTTTTTTAGTGCTGAAGTTTCGATGGAGACTCAAACGCTGGAGCCTGGTCAGCCCAGAGTTTATACACAGGCTGTTAAGGTGTGTCTGTGTATAAAGATTAGTGGAAGCTGGGATAGACGGCTGATGGGAGTAACCTGCCCACCCTGTCCATATTGTTTCAACTCAAGGATAATCTCATTCTGGGAGAATTATGGGGACTAGAAGCTGCTGCTAGTCAGTTTATTTTCATTTCTGACGGCCTTTTTAACCAGTAGGGGTTTGATGCGTGAGATTTCAGGTGTGTCCTAATGTGTTATAAGAGAAATAACAAATACACCTTTTGGTAAACAGTGTTATGGTACCTGCAGCCGCAAAGGTAAAGTAGTTGCTCTTAAAATTTTATCTAAAAAAGTGACATTAAAAATTCACTACTGAACAACAATAGTACTAATTGCTATTTTATTTGGCATTTAGTTGGGAAACAGCAATCACAATGACATAATGTTTCACCTTCTAACATTTATGCATGATGGTAGAAGGCACAGTCGTTTTAATTTTTAAATTTTTATTTTATTAGGATATACCCCTTGACATGTCACATCTCGTTTTCGAGGGGGTCCCAACATACAAACACACACGCTTGTACATGTTTTTGTGATGGTGGAGGAAACCGGAGCACCCAGAGGAAACCCACGCAAGCACGGGGAGAACATGCAAACTCCACACAGAAAGGCCCTGCCGGGAATTGAACCCAGGACCTTCTTGCTGGGAGGCAACGGTGCTAACCACTGCACCACCGTGCTGCCCAATTTCTCAGTAAAAGCCGTCTTCTCCTAGGACTATATTTCCTGGCAGAGAAATACATCATCTTCCTTGCAGCTCTGTGTTGGATTTTTGCCTAAATAAATTAAGTTACTTCGGCAAAAAAAAAAAAAANAAAAAAAAAAAAACAAAACCCAAATAAGTGTATTCAAGTTTCTACAAGTTGATTTTAATAGCGTACTGGAGTTACTGAAACCAACAGCAGTCTGGAAGGTAGGGAAAAATTCTGAAATTTACAGCTAAAGTCTTATATTTTGGGAAATGGCTGTCAGCAACGTAACAAGTATGTAAATGGATTGTATATGTTGGGCTCAAACATACACAGTATGCTCCTTAAAGGATACAGCCCTTCCTTATGTCAAGCTCAGAACTTGTCAGTTAACCCTCATAATACTGATGTCCAACCAGCTAAACTATTTCCACATGAGCTGAGCTCCAACTTAGCGAGTTTCTCTTTGTTTGCTCTCTGTCCATCATTAATCAGTCACTGTCTGCTTAAATGGAGCAGATTTCCTATTTGGTTCTGCAGAATCTTCTGGATCTGGTCCTGCTCAGACCGTCCATCAGCATCAACACTTCCGCTAGATTTATACAAGCTGCTTCAGGAGGAACACAACTGTCACTGAAAATGAAGTATTATTGGAAATAAGATTTGCTGCTGCTGCCAGCTGACATCAGCTCACATTTATTCCTGATGAACCACCTGAGCTCCAAAACCACAACATAAAACCCTGCAGAGTCCACATCCTCCGTCAGTCAGGAAATAATGACAAAGAGAACAGAACAGAAAGATGTTCTACTGCAAACAAAACCTGCTGCTATTTTTGGTCAACATATGCTCCAGGGCCCTCATTAAGCAGATCATCATTTTTATGCATGAAGTGGTTTTTCTAAAACATGTTTCTGATTGTTTGGTTGATGGAGAAGGTCGAACACAGTGAAGCATTAAGGAGAAATCTGTGCAGGTAAAACAACAGCTGTCAGAATAATTAACACTGTCAACTCTGGAAAATCTCTGAGGTCTGTAACAGGTCTGTACAAAGACGTAATCACATCTTGTAAATGATGTGATTACAAGATGGAATGCCGTCAGTAGACGGATTAAAGTTTTAGGGCCTTTTCACACCGAGTTTGTTCTGAACAGTTGTTTCAGACCTTGGAGCATTTTCCCCTTAAGTTTGGCTTATTTGGGCATACGTGAACACAGTAATTGAAATAGGGTTGGATTGATTCTAATTGAACTGTGGAGAGTTTCATCTGAAGTGCTAACATGATCCGCACTCGTCCCAACCAACTACAAGGCAATCTATTGATCTATTGATTGGAAGACCTTAAATAATTTCTTCTTAAAAGAAAACGTGTCCTAAGTAATTATCGTCCTGTGGCTCTAACGCCTATTGTGATGAAAACTTTAGTAAGAATTTTGTTCTGCAGCTCACCAAGTCTGTGCGGAGAAACTGGACACTCACCAGTTTGCATATAAGCGAAATCATAGCACAGAAGATGCAGTTGTTGTAACAATGATACACCCTAATTTTAAAGAATTTAGACAAGCCTAAAACTACAGCTAGGGCCTTCTTCAATTTTACATCTGCATTCAATACAATTCAGCCAGAGTTGTTATTGGCAAAAACTTATTCAACTACAGGTTAATCCTTATCTCTTTCATTTCTTACAAATAGAGTACAGACAGTCAAATTTAATCAGACATATTCACCCTCCGTTGTTACTAATTCAGGAGCACCCCAGGGTTGTGAGTTCACCTCTACTCTTCACACTTTGTACAGATGATTGTAAAACTGACATTCCAGATACATTTGTATTGAAGTTTTGGGATGATACTGTACTAATGTTATCTTTATTAGGCACTGAAGATGACCCTAGTATTCATCAATGTTGTACAGACTGGTGGAATGGTGTGAAAAGAATTCACTTATAAATCCAAAGAAGACAGAGGAAATGCTTTTCAGTCTTCCAGTGAATTCTTACCCTTCACCAGTCAGCATCCAGAATACACAGATTGAACAAGTTTCCTCCTGTAAATATTTAGGCGTCTATGTGGATGCTGCTTTGTCTTGGAGTGCTGATATAGATTACATCTGTGGCAAGGTACAACAACGTATTTACTTTCTCAGGAGACTGAGGTCATTTGGAGCAGACACATAGATTCTGTTATTATTTTTCCAATATATAACAGAGAGTTTTGCAGTATGGAATCAGTGCATGGTATAGTTGTTGACTCTCTGTTCAGCTAAAAGCCAGACTGACCAGATGCTACATATCTGCTCAAAGTTTGTTGGCCAAATGCTTGAGTCAGGTTTTCAAAATTCGTATGTTGTCTTTGGCTGAAAATACTACATGACTCCTCTCAAATTTTATTTGAAGAATATCAGCTGTCACCATCAAATAGACGATTTAGAGTTCCCAAGGCAAGACTCAATAGATTAAAGAACTCCTTTGTTCCTTGGTCTAACTGTTGAATCAGAGTTGGGGTTCTCAGTAGGCCTCAGTGTACCTGTGTAGACGAAGCACTGACTGCTCTGCAACTACTGTAATGTTTGCTGTAATATATGTTTGTAGTATTTGTTGGGGTTGTTTTGTTAAATGCTGTGTTTTATGATGTATGTGAAAGTGTACAGCTTGGTATGCAAGCTGTACACTTTCAGAAAATATTCTGATAATAAAGTGAAATCAAATCAAATCCAGAACTGGAGAGTTCTAGATTAACATTTAACTGCAACTCGGTTGTTTTACATTAGATGCTCATCAGATATCCCCTATTTAAATCCATTAAATACATCAAACTTTACACAAACTTTACCTCAGTTAAACTACACCTTTGATTAGCCATAGCAACTGAAACAGATGTACTCAGATGATGATAACACATCAAGCTTAGGTAACACGTGTTCAGATGAACATGTTGAAGTTAGCATGTGGTTGTATGTGCTCAGTATGTTGCTTCATTTTCCAGTTCAGCCCTCTGAAGCAACACGTCTTCTTCATATCATGGTTTTTCCATAAGTTGTCTTGAAGCTGCCATCTTTCTTTTTTCTTGGTATATGAAGATGATGACTTTCACTATGAAAGTATTCCAATTACATCTTTGTTCCATCCATTATCTATACCCACTTATCCTATTCAGGGTTGCGGATATAGATAAACGCTATACAAGCGGTCATTGGGTGAGAGGCAGGGTACACCTGAACAGGTCGCCAGATACATAGAGACAGACAATTCATTCACACCTACAGTCAATTTAGAGTTTCCAATTCACCTAACCTACATGTTTTTGGAGGTGGGAGGAAACTGTAACACCCAGAGGGTGTTACACCCAGGCAGGCATGGAGAGAACATAGAACACACAGAAAGGAACCAGTCAGAATTGAACCTGGGACCTTCTTACTGTGAGGCAACAGTGCTACATCTTTGTTCCACGCTGTTTAATTTTCCCAAAATAAAAACATTTTCCAGTGATTTTCATTCTCCTGTTCCCAGACATTTCTGACCAATTAGTGGAGCGACGGTTCTCACGACCTTTTGATTGGATTTTTTTTCCTGGGTAAAAGTCAACCAAGCAGCCAGTGTGCAACATTATAACAGTTTGGTCCCTGATTCAGACCAGAGCAAACAATCTACGTCTGAAAATGCACATACAAGTGGACACATCCATCATTTCTTCTGAATCAGTCATGATATTGACTGTGATACAAAACTGATAAAATCTCACCATTAATTAGTCCATTATTGAGTCCTAAAAGTTAAACTTGATCATTTGTATATTTTTTCATTCACCTCATTTTATGAGTTAATGGTCCAGATTCATAAACCGTAGTGCATGATTTACTGCATCGCTATGCACACATATCATGGCTGAACCACATTCCCTCATTCATAAACGGCTGTTAGCGACATATTTTAGTGTTAGCCTTGAAAGAGGCGTTACTGTGATATTTCCTTATTTACATGTCGCAGTAGCTATTCATAAAACAAACCAATGTGCAAAAATTAAGACCTGCTTCATTCTTGTGGTAATTTTCAGCGGTATGAAATCTGGGCAACGTTTAAAAATTGTGATAGTGATCAATAACTTTGACAGACAAACTCAGTCTGTTTTTTAAGGGTGAGTTTTGATTCGCCCTCACACACTCTTGTGGCACTCTGCTTCACCTGCTGCACTACACGTCTGTCTTCCTCACACACAGATACCCCATCCCCCCACCACTCTCACACCCCCTGCGCATCGCGATCACACACTACGGAGGTTATAATACGCACGTCCTGTTATTTACATGTCAGTCTTTTAAAATGCAGACTTTAAAAGCAGAATCTTTTGTTTCCTTTGCCGGTTTAATTTGTCAATGTTGCGTTTTAACCACAGGGATCAGGATAAATGGTGGCTGATAAATATGAAGCTGCTCATTAACATGCAAATCTTCATTGGCTTTTACTTGTCACACCCCTCACAACACGTTACCTTAGTACGACACAGTGCTGATTATAGTTGGAGAAGTTTTATAAATGAGCTTCAGTTATCACAATGTTTAGTGCGGGTCTACACCCATAGCGCCATCTTTTATGAATCTGACTCTGAAAACAGGATGAAAAAATTTTGGCTTCTCTTATGTTTCCAGATCCTCACACTTATTTCTATAAAACTCCTAAAACATGCTAATATTGAAAACAAATTGGAATAATCTCACTGTATTGGCTGATATTTTCACTTCTTTGAAGAAAATCAAACATTCACAACTTGATAAGAACTGTTCAGATTGGTCTGATTCACATTTTCTGATAATAGATGTTTGAGATATTAATGTGTCAACCATCCAATCCACTTTTTAGACTGAAAAGTAGACCTGTTTATATCAAAGAAGAAAAATAAGATTGAATCATCTAAAATCAATTTGAAGCTTTCTTGAGTTCCTGTTTTTACAGTGAACATGGTCTGACTGATGTTTCTCCCATCTACTCTGACAAATTATTGTAGTTCAGGAAACATCAGGATCATTTTTCATCCTGACGAATGTTCGGTTTTGGCTGCAGAGCTCCTTCCTTCATTAGTGACGCTGTTCATTGTTTTCATCAGCCGATGCTGAGCTGTGACCTGTCTAACGTGTTGTCATTTATCCACGTTTCAGCAGACTGAACAGGAAAGTGTGTTTATGGAAGAGAAACAGACTCAGACTTATCATCAGTCAGATGTTTCCACAGAGACTCACCTCACTTTCCTGTTTCTCCATGAAAAAGACACACAGGACGGTTTTCAAACTCAATCAGCTCCCATGATGCTCAGCAAGAATCATGAGCCTGATCATCACTGCTGTTAATTTATGAAACATCGCGCTGATGTACATCCACAAATCTTTAACTCCTGGAGCTCATTCTGGTTTGGTCCAATAATCTCTCTTGTTGTCAGAGTATCAACTTCACCAGTTACTTTTAAATTTGTCTCTCACTTATTTCATGTTGGACAGGTTCAGTTTCTTAACAAAGTTTGTTTTCTGCAAACAGCTGTGTATGGTATTATCAAGGGTTGGTGAGAACCGCAACACTCAACTATACAGTAGGGGAGGACGATATAGCCTTAAAAATAATATCTTGATATTCAATCATATTATTTTTGCCACAGCAATATTTACGATGATATAAAAAAAAAATTTGATTCTTCATCACTTACAGTTCAATAGGCCAAAATGTAAAAGTGTCTGTTACAGCGCCATCATCAGGCTGATGAGTGTAATTTTTTGAATAGTATGAAATTAAAATAAATCATTCCCATGATGAAACACTCACCCTTCAGATGTGAAGGATGAGTCAGCATGGGCGAATAAGCAGTTTTTCAGGTGTAATTAGCTTCTTTTCCTCTTTGAAGTTTCTCTCGAACATAGACAAAAAATTTATGTTACAATAAGCACAGACAGAAAATTGTGTTACAACAAACACCAATCTATTGCAAAACTCCTTGATATCTGTAACTTCAGAATTGTTGTCAATTTAACTTCATGAATATTCTCTAAATATTCATAACCCGGACATTGTCACTTTCAGCAACATACAGGCTCTTACTGTATGTCTCTGCACTCCTTACAAGGGCAGAGGGGACGGACCTATGCAGTCCAGTCTCTACTGGAACCCTCAATTCATTTATCTTACATGAATTGTCAGTTAACAATGACTATTCTGCCCTCTGCATATGTTTCTGGTGTAAACACATAATCAGATAGCTAAACACAATGCACTGAGAGGCGTTAATGATGACTCAGGTGCAGAAGTTGACTCTTCTTTACTTGAAGTATGTCTTGAGACATCATATTTCTCACTACAATCTTGTGAAACTGAAATGACAAATACAACTGTGTAAATAAACGAGTAACAAGTAGAAAATCACACCTATTACATGCATGTAAATATGATATATAGAAAGCTATGAAGATACTTAATATAAGTGTAAAGAAAGTGCAAATAATATAATAGATGGTGTAACTTACAAACAAAGCTTTTCTAAGGCTTTACACAAGCAGCTGGAATAGGATTAATAACACCATGCTTGCACCACGTTTTGCAGTCTGTGCATTTTCTAAAATGGCCAACATGAACTTTAACCTGTGCCACATGATTAATATCAACCATTGACCAGAAGAAGCTTAAAGTGAGCTTGCATAAATCTATATCATCAATGTCCACTAGGTGGTGCAACTTTAACTCTTGGGTTATGACAATTATTTTCAGGAAAACACAATTACTTAAGAACAACTAATGTTACATCACAATGACCACCAATAATGAGTTTAAAAAAAAAAAAAAAATCAAAATACTTGTGACCCCATCAAATACCCCTTAGGAATTGAATTCACGTACCAATGTTCTGTTGGGATCCATGCCAATTTCTTAGAGAATCAGCACTGCTTATTAAGTAAGTATTCCTTTCTTCACTCAAATATGAAGTCTACAGCTATCTTCAAGTGTCGTTCACCACTGTAACTATTTATACAGATGGCATGGAATATATTATATCATCTTATTTCCTTAAACAAATGTAAGTTCTTTGATCACATCAAATAATCAGGATAAGGATCACTGAAATCAATTTACTCTTCTTTTTCTGTTGTGATCCTGTTTTTGATGCCAATTTCTTTAATAAGCTTGTGGTTTTTTCTCAAACAGGAGTCTCAGGGTCTTATTTAGATTGAAGTTTATTGTGGGAGCAAGAAGGAAGGGGTGCAGCTGGTCAAGACTGACTCTGTAGGTGACTAAGGTAAAGGTCATTAGCTCGTGAGAAATAGAGGAGTGAAAAGTTCAGAATGTGTGAACTGACAATTTATCATAAAAATACATATTGTATGAATAGATGGTTGTCTTATGCAGTCAGAACTAGCCTAGGAAAGCACAGCATGTTGATTATTTTGTACAGTTACAAAATAAAGATTTTAGGTCAAGGAATAGGCGTCAGAAAGACGTAAGATGTTTAGTAGATTCAGCACAGAGAGATATTTTCTAACACCTAGGAGCTAATTTGTCAGGTGCTGACACTACTTTTTCTCATGCTTGTTCAGTTTCTTCTTTTTGGCTGTAATGACAGTTTGTCATCACGTGACAATACTGTCAATGTTGTGATATGGCAGATTTTATAATAAAAAAATTATACTGGTATTATGAACAATATAATATGGCTACTATGCAGTAAACTTGTAGTTATAAAACCAAATTAATCATCTTGAAGAGGCTAAAATCTCCATAAAGCTGCAGAGTTTCTGTGGGTTCATCACTACAGCAACACTTTTTCACATTACTGTTATGCCTGTTACCCAGGGGTAACCTGAATTCAAATAAGACTCCCTTCTTTACCCAACGCCCAAGTACCATGACATAAATACAAGCAAAGTTTTGTTCACCATGCAATTTATTCAGCACTGAAGCACAAATGTTATGGTGGGCATGGCCAAAACAATAAACAAAAAAGCACTATTTCTTAAAGGACCATACTGAAAATGCTTCCTAGTGGTGCATTCAAGTGCTGTAGTGAAGAACTGGCAACAGGAAGCATTTTCANTGAAAATGCTTCCTAGTGGTGCATTCAAGTGCTGTAGTGAAGAACTGGCAACAGGAAGCATTTTCAGCTCCGCGCTTTTTATTGAGCTTAAACACTAAAATTATGTAACTTCTAAAAAAAACACCTGAATACACGTCTTGTTAGAATTGATGGATTATCTATCCCAAGAACGTTTCATGTATCAACAAGTTGATTTTAATAGCGTACCAGAATGAACTGAAACCATTGACAGTCTGGAAGGTAGGAAAACCATTTTTAATTCACCGTTCCAGTAATATGCTTGGGGAAATGACTGTCAGTAACGTTACATGTATGAAAATTGAATATATTAGGCTCAAACATGTAAAATGGCCAGTGTGGTCCTTTAAATAGCCCTATCTATGCAAAGTAAATGAAACTATAATACAATATTACTTACTAAACTGACTATTACAAGAAAAACAGGAGAAAACTGACACAATAGAAAATGCCCCTTCTGCTTCACAATTGCTTTGGTGTCTATTTACAAGTATTTACATATACAAAGGTCAAAATCAGCCAGAGTGACTTCTACAAAGCTTACCTATTGGTTATATGAAGATATGACAACTTAAACATCCTGGATATCACACACATTAACACAGAGCAGTAAGCAGCCAATCGCCAATCACCAATCAGTTGCTAGCCAATCACCTGCGACAGACAAATAAGCAGACAGGACTCATGTACGTACACACATATACATGTATACAAAGCACCACAATACAACTGGGGTCGTAACACACACTAAAGCCATAATTATATATTGGGGGGATACGTCCCCCCAAATATTCTAATATGCTCAATNCCCCCCCCAGTATAATTATATAAACAGTATAAATTACAAAAAATTGCTAAGCTACAACAGGAAACCACACACACCACTGTCCAAAATAATCATTAGCAAATGTAATCATAACTAAACTTAACAAATTACCATTATAATTAATACCGGTTCTAGCATTATAGTGGTTTATTTATGTTATGTTGTGAATTCTTCACGTTCAGAGACATGTTCAAAGACCTTAAATTTATTTTGAAATTATGAGTTTGTTTCTGCTTCGTCCTCTTTCCGCTCATCCTGTTTGTTTCTGCATGTTCACGGTGCAGAAGTCACTGATGATGTAAGTTGTAATATTACTGCTTAGCGNGTTTGTTTCTGCATGTTCACGGTGCAGAAGTCACTGATGATGTAAGTTGTAATATTACTGCTTAGCGGTAATATTATAACTTAATATTACAATTGAGTTATGCTACATGAACCCTACAGCAGCAGCTGTAAGGTTCATGTAGCATAACTCAGTTGTTTCTGAATGTCATATTTCATGAAGTCTAGTCCATGTTACGTGTATTTACAGCTGTAATGTCGGTAAAGACTTGTTTCAGTAATTAACGTTAGCCTGCCCTATTCAGAAATTAGCCTTGCTAAGTGTTAAGCTAACTGCTAACAGCTAGCTAGAGGCTAAGAGGAGTTTTAGTGTCCTGGGGAGGCTTGAGACATGGCTGGAGAGCATCAACAAAAAAAAGAGGTTTTTTTAAGTCTTAATTTTTTTAAAAAATATTTTTTATTATTATTATTTTTATTTTTTTTTGNGGTTGGTAGATTTCGTCCCCCCCAATGTTGACACACTCAAGATGAGAGAGAGAGAGAAACAGGCCTCACAGCATCACTCCTACAAATACACACAATCAAATGACCCACAGTCATAAAATTACACAAGGTGATTTGTTAATGGTAATATCTAAATTATTGATCATTGTAGCTTTCACAGCTGACACAAAGTCGTAACTTAGGAACATGTGTTTCCTCTTCATTCTGAGACAAGGATTTTAGGCTCTGCACAGGCATGAAATTGAGACCCAAAGCAGAGAGAGGTGTCCTTGTCTTTCAGAACGGACCCAAATCAAATCAGACATTAACACGAACAATGAGACTTGAACTTAGCTTGACACAATCGAGTTTATCTTTAGGCTATATTTTAATAATATCCTGTAGTAGCTCTACACGGATTAAGACACGACAGCCCAGGATATAATACAAATACACTAAAACAGCCAATGAACCATCTGACAATCCTGGAGGAACATTCCTGAAAGTTTCAGGAACATTCCCTCGTACAGCATCCTTCTGTCCCTCTCGCTCTCTGCAGGTAAAGGTGATGTGTTCGGAGATGTTTTTTGGAAGGAGATGACTCTGGCTCAGTCCTGTGCTAATGTCAGAGCTCTGACCTACTGCGACCTTCACATCATCAAACGAGACGCTCTGCAGAAAGTTCTGGAGTTCTACTCCGCCTTCGCCAACCATTTCGCCCGAAACCTGCTCCTCACCTACAACCTGAGGAAGAGAGTGAGTCTGTCTATCTGCATGTAACACGTAACTCCAAACACATTTTCATCTCCAGTTTTTTTCTGAATTTTTTTCCCACTGCGTTCTCTCTGCCATGTTGGTCCGCTGTGATTGGTCATGGCTAATTTGGTAAAGAATTATGGATTTTAGACTGCTGTGAAGCCCACAGTGAAGAGACATCACTCAAGGCTACTTTGAGGGACCACAAGAAGACCAAACAGTGGAGTCCACTATTTGGGACAGCGTTTCTGTCTGTCTTCAATGCTGACAGGTGAAATGCAGCCAATCAGGGCAGATAATTTGACCTCAAAGCTCTACAGATCTCTCCTGTGTTGGTTTCTAGAAGGTTTCTTTTAAAGTGAGCACATGCAGAATTGTTTTCTTTTTTCCTCTGTCAGTGAACCTGAGATAGTGTGTCAGTGTGTGTGAAATGAAGCTGTGTGTGTGTGTGTGTGTGTGTGTGTGTGTGTGTGTGTGTGTGTGTGTGTGTGTGTGAGCAAGCGCGTGTTGAAGGTGAGCACTTTCCTGGCAGATCATTCCTCTTCAGCAGGATCATTATTGCACAGAGAGGCAGAACATGAGAGAGAGAAAGAGAGATTCCAAACTTGGAGATTAAATGTTTTTTCCATACTGTTGAAGGAAACACCATGTATTTCCAAACTGGACAATTTCATACTTCCTGCAGCCCTGAGAGTATCTGAGAAGTGTATCTGGAGAGAGAGAGTCAGGGGGAGGGAGAGAGAGAGAGAGAGAGAGAGAGAGAGAGATCTGGCTGATAAATGGTGTTTCTATTCAAAGAAACAGGTGGCAGCAGCTGGAGCCATTCAGCAGTTCATCAGCAGTTCTGTCACGTTCTTCATGTGATTTATCCATTGTGTGTGTGTGTGTGTGTTTGTGCATATGCATGTGTATGTGTGTGTGTGTGTGTGTGTGTGATGGAGCTGCTGTTTCAGTCCAGCTGATCTAATTTCAGCTGGTCAGGAACTAAACAAGCTCATACTGATGATCTCAAACCTTATCACAGTTTGTCATCCAAGCAGAATAAAGAGCCGAGGACGTCGACACACCTCGTTCACCATCGGAAGACACACCTACTGACATCAGCTCGTTAGTTTTTTCATCGTCTTAGAAATAAGTGGACAACACGTGTCACGCTCAGATTGTCATCTTTAAGGAAGTCTACACACTAAGGAGAAACAGTTGTTTTCATCAAAAAAAAAAACAGATTTAGTTTTTTCTAGAATGAGGAATTTTCAATCGATTGTTTTTTTTTGAAATCAAAAGCTTTCTAGAATGAAGTGAGTAAATTTTTTTTATTAATCTATAGGTCAAAGACTAAACTTAACTACAAATGAAAGTGGAACAGTGGCTTTTTTATGTAGTTGCACTTGTAGACAGCTGGTAGCAGTAAGGAGCCATAAAAAGTAGACGCCCACTAGCTGATTTAAACAATTTAGATTTCAAAACCTTCAAAAAAGAGTCTTTATTTGTTTTCTCATACACGGTGAAAGTGTTCTGATCATTTTTTGGTTTCCTGTAACAGATTGTCTTCAGGAAGATCAGCGATGTGAAGCATGAGGAGGAGGAGATGCTGAAGAGAAAGGACGAGGCTCCTCTGAACCTTCCGCCGGACCATCCTGTCCGACGACTCTTCCAGCGTTTCCGACAGCAGAGGGAGGCGCGGCTTGCTGCAGAACAGGGAATCCAGGGTGACGTGGAGAACGCCATAGGACACCCGGAGCAGCGCAGATGCCCGGCGGTCCTGGCCTCCACCAGCATCGTCATGGTGACTGAGAATCCGGTTACACCCACCACCTCTTCCACATCTACAGCTTCTTGCTCATCCAGGATGTCCAGCCGAGTCACACTTCCTGCTCCTGCCTTCCAAAACGGTAACCTTGCTGGGTGTAAGTCCGCGGAGCCACCCAAAGCCAAAGGCTGGGGGCGTTTCAAAGAGGCTGTGGTGAAGGCCGACTCCTGGAGCAGCGTCTCCAAGGCCGAGTCCATGGAGATGCTTCCTGATAGAACTAAATCTCACAATGAGATGTCTCTCAAGAAAACAGACTCCTGCGACAGCGGCATCACAAAGAGCGACCTCCGGTTGGACAATGTCAGCGACGCCCGAACGCCCCACGAGCAAAGCCCGGTTCAGTCCGAGGAGAAGAAGGATTTCTATCCAATACTAGAGCATAACGTGCAGGCTTCTTTCCTTGAGTTAAAACAGGAACTGAGGGACGACATCAAATCTCTTGACAGTCGCATGGCAGCGCTGGAGTCTCAGCTGGCCGAAATGCTTCGACTCCTCAAATCCAGGAAGTCATCAGGTTCTTTCTTTGAGATCTCGCGGCCGCCTTCGCCTGACTCTGACAGAGACAGCTTCTCATAAACTGGATGTTTGCATTGAACATATCCTGCCTCCGGGTGCTGGATTGTGGTACAACTCAACAACAGATGACTCGGACTATGAAAGCACTCACGTTCTGCTGTGAAAGATGAGATGCTAGTTATGCTGCAGAGTGAGAAGACATCAAACCAGAATGAGGCTGAAGTAGTTTCTTTTACTTTTGCCAGTACGACTAAAGAAAGGGTCGGAGTCATATTAGCACCTTTGGTCCATGAGGTTCTTGGTTTTGAGCCTGTTGACCTTCATACTAGCAATACTAACACACGTGTCACTGTGATGCAGGAAAATCTGTTCTGACACAAATCTGATCTCTTCCAGTCCCTCCAAAGCTCCGCCCCCATCGTCTGTTCATGGTTCAACCAGAAGAGTGTCTATGCAGTTGACGGACGTGAGGGTGGGTTGGAGGTATCGGTCTAAAACAAAACAAATTTACTGAGGGAATCAATTGCCCTGTTATCATTTATGTTGAAAAGCCCTCTACAATTTAGCAAAACATGGGGAGCAGGAACAAAACTTTCTGGTTTAATAAGTTCTGGATAAGAAAGTCAAATTAGCAACGCAAAGTTTTAAGCTATATCCTGAATTGATCGTCAAACCACCATAATGATTCATAACTGATTAATCGCACAATTAGCTGAACTTGCTATTGTGTGCAGCTGCATTCACTAAAAACAGGCATTCATAGATAACTGAGGTCTTATCTCAAAACACACAGTTCAAAGATTAAATCGACTCCTGTATGACATAAAAACAAGCTCAAAACAAAGGTAGAAAACATCCCGATCGACTCCTTCACAGAACAAGAAGACAGAATTTGGTAATTTAACTAATAACTTTTATCTTTTAAAGGACTCTCCACAAACCAATCATGTGTTTGGTTTCAATCATCCAGGCGTGTGTTTCTATGTGCTTGGAGGATTGAACAAACTTTCATTATAGCCCACGAGTCACTCCAGCCAATACATGTAAAAGATTTGATTGATACGTACATTAACCAGCTAGAGACAAGAGTGAAGGATTGTGTCCTAATGCACTGTGCTTCCATCCCGCTAAAGAGTGTAAAACACCTTTCAGGGCCTCTGGCAGGCGGTGAGGGGCTGGCCTGTTAGCAGAGACAAGGAGTGAAATAATACACAACATACATTTTCTGATTAATATTTTCTTAAATAATTCATTTGTTAAAGGAAAACAAACATTCAAGCAAAAACTGTGTAGACTATGGATTTGGAAAATCCCCAACACGGAGGGATTTATTCTGAAAATCTACCTCTACTCTGAATGAAGAAGCGTAGCATTAAGAAGTAGATCTACATGCATGTGAGAGCTTAGATTTTATTCAAATTAAGGCAATAAATTAATTTTTTTTTTCAAATATTATGTAAACACCTCACATAGACTGAAATTGGCATAAAGCAGAGTAAACTCGCTCCGAGTAACTGACCAAGATTATGTGATCATAACTTGATTTATCAAGCCATATATATATATATATATTCAATGCAATTCAAAAGTACTTTATTAATCCCTCGGGGGCAATTTATACACACACACACACACACACGATGCGTCATAATTGAGTTAGCTGCCTCCAGACCCTCCATATTAAGCAAATGTATATTCATGCCACGGAATCCTATGAAATCGGTCCATGTATATGTCTTCCTCACATTATTGCCTGAATCGCAGTAGAGACAAATAGTCGGAGCATTTGTCTCTGCTAACATACTGAATGTTAGCAGTGTGCTAACGTTAGCGTTAGCTCTGGGCTTATTAACGTACTGAATGTTAGCAGTGAGCCCAGAGCTAATGCTAAAGCTAGCAGTGTGTTAGCTTTAGCGTTAGCTCTGGGCTTGTAAACGTACTGAATGTTACCGGTGTGCAGGAGGAAGAGCAAGAGTTAAAGCACCACCACCTGGAAGACAGACATTTGAAGACGTTTGAGAATTCCTAAGAATTTTGGGGTTTATTACAAAAATAAAACCACAGTGTAAAGGAATGTCACAATCTTAGTGCAAACCAAACACTGTGTAGATGCTTTAGTTGTGTCAGTCTGTAGCATGTTAACACGCAGAATGAAAGAGATAATTGAAAGATTTAAAGCAGGACAGAATAAGACTTTCTGTCAGAGTTTATTTTTATTCCATTTGGACTAACTAAATGCTCAAGATTTGTTTGTTTATTTTTTAACAATAAAATCAGTGTTAGCATGTTTTTATGTACTGAACGCATATAAAACACATCAATACGTGTGTTCAATTTTAAAGGTGTATACTGTACATAACACACACACACTGTGGATGATCGTAATCTGTAGTTTTCTGAATACATCCATAAAGTTTGATAAGCTGGTCTCAACATCTCTAAAGACAGTAATTTATGAGTTGAGTTTAAATATAAACTTCAGATGTTCCTGGTTACCAGAGGATTAATGCTAATGACTTTAGTTATCTACTGACTTTTCATGTAACATAACCAGAAGGTCAAAAAATATATTCTTCTAAAGCTCTTCAAAAAATATATTTCTAAACCTCTTCAGCTCATTCATTACAAAATCAACCACAAAATAATTCCACTCAGCCTCATCTGTAATTTGGAATTAATGCTGAAGCTAATTTATTATAGTAAACATAGTGAGTGTAATGCTAATATGCACTATCACACATTTGGCATTTTAGCATGCTAAATCTGTCAAACATTACTGATAACTGTAAAAACATACTAACTTGAAAAAACATGCTAACTTGCAAAGCATATAAGCGTTACATGCTAAATGTTTGAAAAAGATTTACACGTAAAAATATAAATGTTATCTTATTAACATAATTCTGTGCTAACTATTAACTTGTTAACTTTTTAACATGTTAATGCTAAAATGAGTCTGATAAAGGATAAACCCGAAGATTTAAGTATTAACTTATAATTTCATGTGGCACATTTACTGTATAACAAAGAATAGAAAAAACAGTGTCTCACTTTTTCATTTATCCAGCCACTTTGTTTTTGGCTTTGCAATGAACATTAAAAGCTTTAAAACTTTTTTAGGTCTATTTTTTTGTTTAGGAATATCATCAAATCCTGTCAGACGGGAACATGAAACGTCTGAGCACCATGGGACATATGGTGCAAAATTTCTTCAAACTGTGGAACAACAGAAAGTTTTAAAATGATGTTTAAGCTTCTCTAATCCATCATATTTATAAAATATTACAAAAAATAATTCCAATCAGCCTCATCTGTAATTTGAAATTACTGCTAATGCTAATTTATCATAGCAACATAGTTGCTAGTGTAATGTTAGTGTAATGCTAACATGCGCTATCATACATTTAGCATTTTAACATGCTAAAGGTCAAAATATTAATTGTAAAAATGTTGACATGCTAACATGCAAAGCATGTAGCATTACATGCTAAATGTTTGAAAAAGACTTAGATGTAAAAATGTAAATGTTAGCATAAAAAGAGCATTACAGCATTAAAAGCTCTAACACTTTTTGGGGTGTTTTTTAGGAATGTTATCAAATCCTGTCAGACAGGAACATGAAACGTCCGAGCACCATGGAAGATTTGATGCAAAATTTCTTAAAACTGTGGAACAACAGAAACTTAAACTAATATTTAGCTTCTTAAAACCTGCTTCCTGAAACGTTTATCCTGGATGTGTTTTTTGACTCTGAGATGTTGTGTGTCTGTGATTATAATCATCTTAATATGCAAATATTACGTGTATACTGTGTGTACTGACAGACTGCCTGCAGTAAAACGTTTTCACTGATGCACTTTGGTCGTCTGTCCCGCATGAATCCCACATTTTGTTTTTTAATCCTCTGGGGTCTAAAATCATTTTTATATGGTTTCTTTTCATTTAATTCGGCTTTTATTTGCCACCAAAAAAACTGCGATAGTAAAATTCCTGTGAAAATCTGGATATTTCTGACAAAGAGAGTGAATACGAAGGACTTATGAGAAGTTATTACATTTTCTATAATTGTTTTAGATTTTCTAGAATCAGTTTGTCTAGATTTACTCTCCTGTTGTTTTGTTGTTTTTGGTAGAATTTTTTCTAGAATTTTGTTCCTTTATTATTATTATCTTTTTTTTTTTTACTCTATTTTCTGGAACTGATTAATTTATACAATAAATATTTTTTTCCCTCCTAAAGATCTTTTTGAGATATGTTTCAAGAATTTCTCCCATAATATCTATCTATCTATCTATCTATCTATACATATATATATATATATATATATATATACAGTATGTACTTACGTGTGTATATGTATATATATATACATATATAAATAACCCTCTGCAGTTGAAAGTCACATTGACTTGTCATTTGCTGATTTTTGGAGACTTTCCTTCATTTTCCAGAATATTCTAGTATCAAGTAGAAAATTGATGACTTTATTTGTGACTGTTTTTGCTCAGCTCTTTCAGATTGAAACACCCCCNCCCCCCCCCCCCAATGAAAAATTTTCTAGGAAAAATCTGAAATGTGTGAGACTCCAGCAGGTTAAATATTTTTTTTCTTAGAGTCAAGAATGTTGTAGAAATAAGTAGAAAACACTCAGAAATACTCTTATCTTTACAAGGTAAAATTTGTCGTCCAAATGACAATGTGGCAAATGAAAAATTTAATGTAAAATTACGAAAATGATGCTAAATTCAGAGGATTAAAGAAAGACCTCAACTTTTTTCTTTCCAAACTTCCATACTTCCTGTTGACGATTGCGCGTATGTTACGACCACTGTCCATGCACGAGAAGCTTTAACGTCTTTAAATATTTTCACCTATATGCACTGTGGAGGAAAAGCCTGAGAAACTAAAGATAACTGTAAATATATTATTCTTCTGTTAGTCACTGTCTAACGTGAAAAATGTGAGTATGAAGAGTGTAAAGAAGATTTATAAAAAAATAAATTAAAAAAAAATCACAGCAGACGTTGCAAACAATAAATGATTTTATACACTGGACTCTTGTGGTTCATTTCATTTGCTGCAACTTCTGATAGCAAACGTCACTGGATGGCTTGGCTGGAAATGTGCTTTTTAAAGGACCATACTGGCAATTGTGCATGTTTAAGCCCATTATATAAAATTCAGCATACACTTAATGTTACTGACAACCATTTCCCAACATATGCAACTTTAGCAGTAAATTTTAGGTTGTTTTTCCAACCTTCCAGATGCCATTAGTTTCAATTCATTCCAGTACGCTATTAAAATCAACTTGTAGAGACTTGAAATGTGCTTGAGAGACATAATCCATCACAGCGAACAAGATGTCTGTTAGGGTTTTGTTGAAGTAACTATTTAACCAATCCAACGTGGAAGACAATGTATCTCTCCACCAGAAAATATAGTGCCTGAAGAAGACGACTTTTACAGAGAAATTAAATGACTGTGCCTTCTATAATTGTGCATACTGTAAGTGTTAGCAAGTAAAACGCTGAATTCTAAGGTGTGTGCATCATCTGAACATTTAATTTTGAAAGACTAGGGGATTTGAAAAAATAACACGAAAACTAAAATACGGTTTTATGTTACAGGCCCAGAAGGTCAGAGGGCTGTACCATGAAGCGAGATTAGTGGGTTAGCGAGCCTAAAGCCAGAGTTTTCAGTACCACGAAGGTGGCTTTCTTTTAACCTGGCTGGATCACCATGGCAACTCATGCTGCA